>SJYA01011800.1:0-11994 GCA_006410615.1 Neotragus moschatus
GGGACAGAAATGCGGCCAGAAGGCGGGCTGGAGGCCAGGGTGGTCTCAGGCTGGGATTCGGAGGCGCCGCCCCCCGCCCCGCCCCCCGCGACCCTCCGACCCCGATTCCGGGCGGTGGCGAAGGCCACTGAGGCCCACGTGACTCACGCCCCCAGCCCCCCGCTGGAACACCTCTGTGGTCTCCCACCAGGCGTGCGGGCTCCCAGGCAGCGGGAGGACGCCCGTCCTGCGCCTCTGCGCCCCCCACCCGAGAGGGGTTGGCCTGCTGCCGATCACTGGCAGGAGTGGGCCCCCAGGGTCCACACCCCGGCGCCCTGGCTCTGGAGGGCCATCCACTGCACGCGGCAGCTGGGGAGAGGCTGGGGGCGGGCAGGAAAACCCACCCAGGCTGCTCGCACCCCATCCCTCCCCCCGCCCCCCCCCCCCCAAAGCTCTGACAGGAGNGATCACTGGCAGGAGTGGGCCCCCAGGGTCCACACCCCGGCGCCCTGGCTCTGGAGGGCCATCCACTGCACGCGGCAGCTGGGGAGAGGCTGGGGGCGGGCAGGAAAACCCACCCAGGCTGCTCGCACCCCATCCCTCCCCCCGCCCCCCGCCTCCCAAAGCTCTGACAGGAGCTGGGGCCCATCATCACAGCCTGGGACGGCTTCCGCTTTCAGAAAGTTACTAATGAGAAGTCATTCGGATTACCGGCTCCCGCTTCCCATCCATGCGGAATCCGGCATTAATCTAAGCTTCCCAGGAGGACGAGAGACAGGAGACCTTCACGTGGGCAGCACCCTGTTGCTCAGACGAGGATCTGGGACTCAGGGATTGTGCCCAAGGACCCATGCTCACGGAAATAGGAGTCTCGGGCCTGGAGCCCACATCGGGCTGGCCCCAGGCACCACCCCCCATCGCCACCCCCACCCAGGAGCGCTGGACCGTCATCCCATGGTGACAATGTGACGTTGATTTGTGTGTGATCTGCTGAGAAACGGGCGTGGAGTTGTTGGAAACCTGGGGAAGCTAACACGGCGACACCCCAGTTCTGTACCCAATGCGCTGTATTCCGGGGGGGGGGGTCCCAGGCTGCAATCACCCTGTTCTAGGAGGCGGGCACTTAGAATCCTTGGAGACCCGCCACCTTCCTTACAGGGTGTCAGGTCCCCAAGGCCTCCTGTTTTACAAGCGGGCGCGTAAGGCAGGGAGCCGAAGTGGCTCGCAAGGCAGCAACACCGCCAAGGCCCACTTCCCTCCTCGATCCACTTCCCTCCATTGTCCGGGCCCAGACTTGGGGCCTGGCCACGGGCAGAGCCAGACTCGCACATCCATCTTGTGGTAAGTGCAAGTGCCTGGGAAGGAAAAGAGGACTAGCGAGGCCAAGCCACTCTACTCTCTGGACAGATGAAATTGAGATGAATCTGGTCGGAGGCGCCCAGAATCTAATAAATCAGATGAGTGGAGAATTTATCGAGGCCTGCTGCTCCGGGCAGCGTTTGACCCCGTGGTTCCCCTCCCAGGCCCCAGCCTCCAGCCTTCTGCACAGCTCAGGGAGGGGGGCCCAGGCGGCTGGCCCTTAGGCCGCCCGGACCCGCGCAGTCCTGGTGCTGGGAGCAGGCCGGGCCACGTGGAGGAGCAGGGGCCTGGACACCCATCGGATTTCTGCCACGTGACCGTGTCACGGGTGGGATTCCCACACAGACACCTACCTTGAAGCCCCAGATGTCATTCACCTGCCGGCAGAGGTTGAGGTCCAGCTCGGCGACCAGGAGACCATCCCGGGTGCGGGAGAGCCCGGGGGTGCGGCTGCCGTCCGGGGCTGCCACGTAGCTCGAGCCGTAAAAGTAGCCGAAGTCCCGGTGAGCTGCGGGGTAGCGACCGCAAGGCCCGTGAGCGCGTGCAGACGCGGGTGGCCTCCACACCCACGTGGAGGGAACGCCCAGGACGAGGGCCCCCACACCCTCCCCAGCAGCTGCTGCGGCCCCAAGGAGCTGCCTCTCTCGGCAGGCCTGGACGCCCGGCTGCTGGCTGCAAGTCGCCCTCAACGCCCTCACCTCTGCCCCGGGAACCTTTCTTTTATTATTTTTAATTAATTTATTTCCGTTATGTATTCGGCTGCACTGGGTCTTAGGTGCTGCATGTGGGGTTTGTTAGCAACGGCGTGCGGGATCTTTAAACTGAAATTAAAATGCTGTTTTACTGATATACACACATATATGTGTACAGTTTGTTTGCTTATTTTTTTAGTTGCGGCATGCCAGATCCTGTTCCCTGGCCAGGGGTTGAACCCCGTTCCCCTGTACCGGGAGTGCAGAGTCTCAGACCCTGGACCACCAGGGAGTCCTGACCCCGGGAACCGTTCTACAGGCCTCCCTGGCGGAGGTGTTGGTCCTCGGCTCCAGCATCAGCCACCGTGACCCAAGGGAGTCACGTGGCCCCCATGGTGAGCTGGGCCTTGCCCAGCCGTGTCACCCTCACCCCCCTCCGGGCCCAAGTAAAGCGGGGTGCCAGCTGCCCCGAAGGTGTGCAGGGAGTGTGCGGGTGCCGCCCAGGGCCGGCAGGACCCCAGTCCTGTGACAGGAAGCCCCGGGGGGCCAGAGGCTCTGGTCTCCCAGGCCTTGAGTGGGGGGATCTGAGCTCTTTCAGGAAATACTGCTGTAGGAGGCATGTCTGCTCAGCCCCGCTCTGCTTCCCAGACACCTCCTTGGAGATGGGGGTGGCCCCCTCCCACATTCCAGGCCAGAGAGGAGGGGCCGGGCGTGGCGGATTCCGGCCCTGCCCGCAGAGCCAAACAAGCTGTGGGTAGGAACCCAAGGCAGCCATATTGGGCTCTAGGGGCACCTGGACAGCTGGGGGGTGAGGGGTGTGGTCTGCAGGGTGGGATATGACCCCTATTCAGGGAGCTCACAGAGGGCGCCCCTGCGGCTCGGCCCATCTCCACCCCAGTCCTGACTCTATTCTCAGCTGGGATGCCAGGGGGTCACAGGCCCAGGGTCCACACGAAGGGGGGGGCAGGCGTGCAGACACGGTCTGTGGGGTGGGTCCTGCCAGGAGACAGCACGTGGAAAAGGGACCGCCAGGTTCTCCCCCCAAATCAGCCCCACGGAGAGTCAGCTGGACGCACCTTTCTTGCCATCCCCAGAGGTGAACTCGTTTGGGAAGTGCTCCTGGGAAATAAAACCGAGGTGAGACACACTTGGCACTAGAGTGGAGAACCCTCTGGCCAACGCCGGAAGACGCAAGAGATGCGGGTTTGATCCCTGGGTCGGGAAGGTTCCCTGGAGGAGGACATGGCAGCCCACTCCAGTGTTCTTGCCTGGAGAAGCCCCTGGACAGAGGAGCTTGGCGGGCTGCAGTCCACGGGGTCGCAAAGAGACGCAACGGAAGCGGCTTAGCCTGCACACACAAGACACACCTCTAGGGGGCGTTGGCGGGACGCTCGTCAGAGTCAGCCGGGGTGAGGGATCCAGGGCATAGTCACAGCCGCTGTGCCCCCCGAGTCCCAGCCCCCCGGCCAGCTGGGCATCTAACCAGCCCCGGGGGAAAGACACCGATTTTGCCTTCGGGAGCTTAGCGTCTGCTGGGAGAAGAGACTGGTTCTCTGGGGCTGTGGAGGGCATCTGGGGCTTCACAGTGCCCAGCCTGGGGGCAGCGCAGGCAGCAGGGATGCCCGCTCTCGACACCTTCCCCGAGACTGCGCGCCCAGCCGGGAGGGGTGCCGCCTGTGGGCTTGTTAAAACACCAAGTTTCTTTCCTGTGGACCCACTCAGGGTTATCTCAGGCTGATCAGATGCTGAGTAGAGTCTGACGTCTGATTAGCAAGAATGAGGAAGAGGATTTGTTACGTAATAAATACCCGATGTTTGTCGTCAAATCTTTCGGTGCCTGAGGTCAAGGTTGGGGGGAGGACGGGAAGAAAGCAGGTGGTCATGGGTGGTGGTCATGGGCTGAGAGCCTTTGAAAACGGCTTCAGCTAAAAGCACAGCAGGGTATGAGCAGTGCCAGCTTTCATGGCGACAGGCCCGGCCAGGTTCCCCGTGCCAGGACACCGGGGTGTGGGGCGTGTGTGCTCAGAGTGGGCGCGGGCCCGGGGTCCCCACCTGGGCCCCCACCATTGCCGCTCCTCCCGCCTGGCTTCTGCTGGGGGAGCGGCTGGGCCTCCTGCCTCACCCCTCTATACCCTGCCCTGCCGGGGTCCCCCCAGAGGCCGGGCCTCGGGGACTCACCTGGCCCACGCGGTTGATGGCGCAGGTGAAGCAGTGGTTGGCGATGGCTGCGTTCCTGGCCTCGATGGGCCACAGGGACTCACTGTACGAGAGGAAGGACAGGAACCAGCTTGCCAACGCCCAGCCTTTGACTCAGCGGACACTCGGCCCTGAGCCACTGCGGGGTGCCAGCAGGGCACCTGCTTTCTTGCCGCGGGGCTCACGGCGCCCACGGGTGACCCCATGCCCACCACCAACAGGCCAGCTCGTCCCCGGCTCAGGCCGAAGCAGCCGTGTGGAGCGCACCCGACACACCAGCGGCAGCCCTGGATCAAAGCCTTGCCCTGAGACTCCCCAGGCGGTGCAGTGGTTGAGTCCACTCTCCCACTGCAGAGCGGATGGGTTCAGTCCCCAGTGGGAGAGCTAAGATCCCGCAGGCCATGCAGTGCGGTCAAAAAAAGAAGGAAATCATCGCCCTAAGTTTCCTTTTCTGAAGCTTCCCCAAAGGGAGGTTGTGCAGACAAGCATCAGCTCACGGCCTCAGGAAACATCCATCCCCTTCTCCGGCAGCTGAAGCGTCTGGTGGGGTTAGGGGGTGCTACCTGGCGGGACCCCCTTAACTGCTGCTTCTGCCTTACTCCCTCCTCCCAGGTGGGGTCAGGAAGCCGCCCCCCAGGCTAGTAAACATCAGAAGGGAGCTGGGGGCCTGGGGGCCTGGGTGCCCCCCAGCCCCTACCCTTGTAGTACAAGCCATATCCGGCCCTGTGACCTCACGGACTGTAGCCCACCGGGCTCCTCTGTTCACGGGATTTCCCAGGCAACAGTACTAGGGTGGGTTGCCATTTCCTCCTCCAGGGGAATTTTCCAGACCCGGGGTAAGGGGGCGTCGAACCCTCAGGTGGCGGGTTCTTTACCACTGGAGGTACCAGGGGGAGCCCTGTCATGCCGCCTTGCAAAGCCGTCCGTCTCTGCAGGGGGAGATTTCAGGCCCAGCAAATAGTAAACCCAAGAGGAATTCAGGCTGAAGGCGGGCATCACCTCCTCTGAGCTGCCCCCCCCATTTCCCTCTTCTGAATCCCGAGCCTCGAAGTAGAGCCCCCCCACCCTGGTTCTCCTATGGGCACAGGACGGGGACATCCGCATGCGGGCACAGCTGAGCTCCCCCGTCCAGCGCCTGCAGGGGTAGGGGGACTCAGGGGGGAACTCTGCTCCTGTGGACACCTGTCTGTCTGCAGCCCACCACCAAAATGTGCCGTGAAATTCAGCAGGCCTGCTGGCCACTGACAGTCTGACCACGGAATTCAGCGGGCCTGCTGGCCACTGACGGTCTGAGGAACAGCACCGCCAGGGTTCTGGACGCAGAGCTGTGATCCCACCCAGAAACACGGGGTGCCTGGGAGTTCAGGGACCTGGAGCCTTCCTGTCAGCGTGCACCTGGCTGAAACCGGGAGAGTAGGTGGAGGGGTGGGTGGGTGCTTGTCACAAGCCTAATTCTCAGCAGCATTCACGAGTCTGGAGGGGGAAAAAAATTCCAGCCTTGACGGAGGGACTCATTTTCCTGTTTTTCTCCCCCCAGCTGCTCGGCTGAGCTGACAAAACTTTTAAGAAAGGATTTTTACCGAAGCACGCCCGTCACTGACATTTTCGGGAATTAAATAGACAGGTGTGGAGCGTGAAACACGCGTCTCGCGGTTCTCCAGGGAGGGTGAGGGGGCCGGGACCCAGCCCCCAGCTGGCAGGACCCCGAGGCCTCAGGTGAGGCCGGAGGTTCCTGGGAGCCGGCCCGGCCGGGCGGGCGGAGTGCACGGCGCCTGAGATCAGTCACAGTGGGGAAGGGTGGGAGGGCGGGACTCTGGCCACTCGGCTGCAGGGCTCACTGTGACTCG
Source organism: Neotragus moschatus (assembly GCA_006410615.1). NCBI lineage: Eukaryota > Metazoa > Chordata > Mammalia > Artiodactyla > Bovidae > Neotragus > Neotragus moschatus. Next base: position 6,074 of record SJYA01011800.1, read on the forward strand.
GTTCATCAGACCGCACTGTGCCTGTATCGGGTGCTCGGAACGGGGGTCCCTACGTGCGGACACCCTGCCCCTCCCGCGACGGGCACATGTGTTTGCACGCACATGCGTGTGTGTGTGTGGGGAGGGTGCTGATGCAGGCGGTGGGAGATGTCACAGAAGGGGATGGGTGCTTCTAGAAGCTGCAAGCTGAGGCTGCTGTGCAGCCAGTGGGTCTCTGCTGGGCCTCCTGTTTGTGAACCCTCAGCGTCGATTCCACAAACAACCCTTTAGTATTTTAAGAAACTCACCCTTCGTCCCCCCGTCCTAGTGAACCGCCTGTTGCACCATTTTCCACACTCTACGGCCACCCTCGGCAAGGAGAATCTCGGCAGGGTTCTGACCCCAGCCTGAAAACGTCCTTTCTGCTCACAGGCAGGGGTCATGGATCTGTGTTAGCCCCAGGACAGCTGGGTGATAACCGCTGCGGGAGAGGAGCTGACCATGACCACTCTCCTCCTTCCAGCTTCTCCCTGTTGTCCATCGCAGGGCCCTGAGCAACTTCACGCAGGAAGCTCTCCTCGGCTCTTGCCAAAGTGCCCTCAAGCTAAGGCTTTCAGGCTGTGATCATCTGGTCAAGGGTGTAAGGGCTTCCCAATGGCTCAGTGGGAGGGAATCTGCCTGCAGGGCCGGAGATACAGGAGACGCGGTTCCGGTTCGGCGGGAGGATGCCCTGGAGGAGGAGACGGCAACCCACTCCAGAGGGCTGCCTGGAGAATCTTCTTGCCTGGAGAATCCCATGGACAGAGGGGCCTGGCGGGCTACAGTCCACGGGGTTGCACAGAGTCGGACACGACTGAGCACCCAACGGGGTGAACACTGTGGGAGCTGCTCAGACACGGGGCTCCAAAAGACCCGTCAGCGCTTCAGTTGCCAGCAGAAACACATCCTCCCTGGAGGGCACGAGTGGGTGGGACCACTGCTGTCCAAGGAAGGCAGACAGACAGCGTTTAATAAGCCAAGCACACGAGCCATCACGTGTGTGTTATGTTGAGCGGCTTGTTTGCTTAATTGGGGCTGATAAAAGCCCAGAAGTGCTCGGAAAGAGAGGCGACATCTGAGTCCAGGCTACAGCTGTGTCCCTCCCAGCCTGCCCGCGGCTGTGCGCTGGGGGGCTCTGGCTTCAGGGACCCCTCTGGGGTGAAGCACCTCGCTGTGTGTGTAACACGTGGCTGGCAGGATGGGCTGCTCCGGGGCGTGGCCTGGGGCGTCTGTCCAGGCTTGCTGGCTGGACGACCAGAAACCACCCTTCCTTATGAATGTCAGGGGACGTTGTCACGGTGGGCCACGCTGCCCACTGCCTCTCTGGGGCGGGGAGGGGACCGCAGACGTGACCGCCCCCTTGTGCCCGAGAGCGCCCCCCAGACACAGACAGGATGGGGTCGTTCTGTAAGGCACGGCCGTGCAGATCAGTGCGCTGAGGGAAGGGGCCCCACTTTCAACAGCAAGTTCGAGGTGAAGTGATGGCCACGTTCCCACATTTACATTTCGGAAATCTCGTGGCGAGTGAGGGCAGGCTGCCCCGAGCTGCCCCCTCCACTGGGGATGGACACTCCCCCTCCCCGCACCCCCTACCCCCCAATGACACAACAGACCCCGGGGATGCTCTGGGGGAAGCAGCTGGGGAGAGAGGCATTCGCACAGATGCCCGGAGCTCTCCTGCTCCTTGATGAGGCAAAGCTGGAAACCACCCGCTGCTGGGGAGGGCGAAGCTACGAAAGGGCGCTGGTGCCGGTCACTGCAGCCCAGCGAGCGCCCCGGGGAGGCCCCGGAGCCCGCTCCCCGCCCCGTGACAGCAGCTTTGTCTGCTCAGGGATAAGGCTAACACCACGTGGCTGGGTAAACACAGGTGGCAGAGACCCTTCACTGATCTCTCTGGACCGTCTCAGCTCGGACCCCTCGGTCATCGCCCGCCCGTGCGGGACGGGAGGGGAACCAGCTGCTCGGGTGACCCCTGATGCTCCGGCCCTTAGAAGGGCAGCTTTCCAGAGTCCTGCCCGCGGCCCCTGCCCGAGGCCTCGCAGCCAGGACGGTGCCTCGCAGCACGGCCCTGCTCTTCAGAGCCCGCGTCCGAGTCTGGGCGACCCCTGGGGACTGCAGCCCGCCAGCCGCCTCTGTCCGTGGGGATTCTCCAGGCAAGGACACTGGGGTGGGCTCCCCTGCCCTCCTCCAGGGGGATGATCTTCGCAACCCCGGGATCGAACCCGCATTTCCCGCGTCTCCTGCATCAGCAGCCGGGTTCATGACCACGTAGCCCCACCTGGGGAGACTCCTCAGCTCTTCGAGGGGGGGACTGTAACGGACGCTTAAGTTGGCTGACCCTAGCGTTCACCACCCCGGGGCTCAGGGGCGTTGCACATCCCGGCGGTCACCTGCCTGCTCTTCCCCCAACCCGCCTCTGCGCCCCGAAACCCGGCCCCAGGCCCCGCCGAGCCCCCTTGGGCCCAGTGACCTGAGCGCGCCGGTGGTGGCGGAGGGGTTGAGGATGATCTCGGCCCCGTTGATGCTGTACATCAGCCAGTTGAGGGGATGGTGCCTCCCGAAGCAGATGTTGACGGCAATCCGCCCGAACTGGGTCTGGAACACGGGGTGGCCCAGGTTTCCCTCCATGTAGTACGTGGACTGGAAGACAGAGGGCCGCAGATGGATGCTCTGAGCCGCCAAGCTTCCCTTTTCTTAGGCTTGACAGAAAAATGAAAACATCGCCTGTCCTCCCAAAGGGACACTCCTGGTATGACTCTAAAGTCCAAAATTTCAGACCACTGAAACTAAAAAAAAAAAACGACAAAAAACCCCAAACCTGAAAACCCAGACACAGCACGAACAAGCTTAGCCAGGGGGAAACCACCGCGGCTACGGCGCTTGCCCACAGGTCTGTGGCGACACGGAGAAAGCCCCCAGAGCTCCTTCCCGCAGTGTGTCAAGGATAAACTGGGCTGAGGTTTCATCCCAGCAGCACTAGAGGCTGAGGCGTGTGGTCAACGTCCTCACCAACCATCTGTACCGCCCCCCACCCCGACTTGTAGGGGGAAACACCATCGTGTGTGATCTGGGCCACCAACAAAGGCCAATCTGAGACTGGAACTCTCCCCAGGAAGTGCCCTTTTCCACGGGCCTCCCTGGACACGCTGCCTGGGGTTGAGGATGTCTCCCACGGCCGGCAGGCGGGACACAGGCCCGGCAACTCCGCCAGCCCCCTCGGGGTGCCGGCCAGGGTCCCACGCAGGTCCGCTGCCTGCCTCTGCCTCCTCCCGTTAACCTCAGAATGTGGCCGAGCTGGGCAGCAGCCAGGACGTGTGCACGGCGTGGACACGCGAGCAGATCCTGGTGCACGGAGACAAGCTCTCTGCGGGGAGCTCAGGGTTAAGCCCAGAGCAAGCAGGTTCGGGGGCACATCCTGCTGCCCCCCGCCTCCAGGGGTCCCTGGGGCACGCTGGGTGCTTCTTTCTCCTCGCGAGGCCTCGGCCAGCTCTGCACACCCCTTCACGTCTGCCCGACCAGCCTAGGATCAGCTGGGACCCCCACAGCTGGGGAAGGCAGAGGGCGTCACACCCTGAACAGCTGTACTTACTGCAGATCCAGTTCAGACTCCGGATCTCAGGCATTAGGTGAGGTCCCCTTCCCGCCAGCCAACGTCCACCTCCCTCCACCCACGATGGGCGTTAACCAGTTAGGACAGCCAACCACTTAGGCCCTGAGCACGGGCCGAAGCCCCAGCCTACATGCCTGTGCTCAGATGTGCAGCCCTCACGGCCCCCTGACACTCGGACCCCGTGAGAGCCCCAGACAAGAACCACCCCCACCCCGAACAGGGACTAGGTCCCCCTTGACGGCCATGGCGCTCAGGGCCTGCAGGGCCGGCGATCGCGTCACGCGTGTGCACCGTGGCTTCTGGTTCTAACCTACGCGCTGCCTCTCTCTTCCCTCTTTATTTTTTAAACTATGGACGTGTGATAACACACTGGTGGGAGACTTGGAACATAGAGGACAAAGTGACATACAGCTTACAATTATTTTTTTCTAAGTAAACTAAGAGGTTTAGCTGGAGTTTCAATATCAAACTCTCAAAAAACTGAACAGAATGAAAAGCAGAAGGTCATAGTAGACCTGAAAACATGCTCCTTACTTTCAAGTGGAATTCCAGGAGGACAACTCAGGTTATATTTTTAAAGATATTAACATATACAAGAACATAGCCCTCTGCGCTAAAGACATGTGGGGACTCGCCCAGGACACCCACCGTATCCAAGCTGCCCGCGTGACGCAGGGTGATGCCGGGAAGTCACCCCGCGAGGCGGCCGGGCTGCTCACGGGCCCAGGCGGGGCGGCTCACCTCGTTGAAGTCGCCCACTCTGGGGATGTGGTTCTTCCTTGTCTTGCCCAGGACCGCTCCGGAACTGGCGACAACCACGGCTGTGTTCCACAGGACGTCCCCGTGGGCCGAGTCTCGCTCCAGGATGGGGGACACCACCACCATGCTGTGCTTCCTGGCCAGCTGGAAAAACAGACGTGGCACCACCCTCCTTTCAAATCGCGCATGGGGCGTTTTTATGGAAGGATTCGAGGGTCCTCCTGGGTAATCTCTGGGTTCCGAGCTCTCTCTACGCTTGTCCTTTTAAAGACCAAATGCCAGCGCTGTTCTGGTGCCCATGCTTAGCTACACAGGAACTGGCATCGCCCTCGGGCACTCCTGCTGGAAGTGGAAGGATGGTGCAGCTGCTGTGGAGAACAGCAGGGCCACGCCTCCAAAATTAAACGCAGAACGACCACAGACCCCCTAATCCCACTTCTGGATCTCCCCAAAGACCTGAAATGCGTCCTTTTTCTCTTTCCGCTACAAGCGAGGAGAACCGTCTCCTCATTGACCTCGCTTACTACGTGCCACGCTACAAACGGCGGGACACGACTTACTGACCGAACAACGACGTCTGTGCCAGCAGGCGAAACACTCGCTCCATTCTGTTTTTAGATGTTTTTTTTTTTTCGTATGGCACGATTCGATGCCATCGGTTTGCATTGCTTGAATACGACATGTGCGTATAATCTTTTTCTCCCAGACGTGCTGTGATTCCATCTTTGATTTTCCTTGATCCAAGATCCGAGAGAGAGTCTCATTCTCCCACGGGCTGCATTCCTGCGTTGCTCTGTGCTGCTGTGGTTTATACTTTTACGGGTAGCTGCTGGTTGTACGTAATATTGGCCTGNATCTTTTTCTCCCAGACGTGCTGTGATTCCATCTTTGATTTTCCTTGATCCAAGATCCGAGAGAGAGTCTCATTCTCCCACGGGCTGCATTCCTGCGTTGCTCTGTGCTGCTGTGGTTTATACTTTTACGGGTAGCTGCTGGTTGTACGTAATATTGGCCTGGGACCAGCTGGCATGCCGGATATGAGCTCCCCAAGCAGGGGCTGAGCTCTGCCCCCGGCAGGGGTAGTGCAGAGTCTGGACCTCTGGACCTTCATGGAAGTCCCACTCTCCCGATTCTTAAGCAGTCTACATTTAAACAGTTCTAGTCAGAATCAAATCACTTGACATTTCCATGAGCCTGGCCTTATATCAGCAGTATACGGGTTATATCAGGATTTCTGAAACACTGAACATAGCCCTGGGGACCTTTCTGGTGTGGCTCAGGCTGATTTCCTAATTCTAAAGGGTACAGAGAGCAAAGTCTTACGTTTTCCAACCCTGTGACCCCTCGACAAAGATCACAGACCCTGCAGTACAAATAAAATGGAAGCAAGCCTTCACGCCACTTCCCACAGACCTTCAGACCCGGAGGCAGTACCGAGACAAAATGGGAACAGCACGGAAGGAGCATTGACAAGGGTGTGGGGAAACGGGAGCCTTCATCAAATGCCAGCAGGAATGTAGACGATGCTGGGTTC
>SJYA01011801.1:0-17612 GCA_006410615.1 Neotragus moschatus
TCACGCTCCAGTGACACCAAATTGCTTGTCATTCTTCGCAGGCTGCAGGCGGCTTCTCATCTTGGTGACTTTGTCCCCAGGGCCCGTCTGCCAGGTTGGCACTCGCTCCCTCGGTCCAGGTTAACTCCTCCCCACCCAGGGCCTGGCAAGGGGTCCCTGACACCCCTGCCAGCCCGGCTGGCCCCCCAGAGAGCGTCACGGGTCTGAGTGCTCCAGGACAGCATCCTGCTCCACGCCGGCCCTGAGTCCAGGCTTCCCCATCTGCCGGAGGGCAAGTCACCAAACCCAGCCAGACCACGCCCACCTCCGCGCAAGATTCCGCAGCCGCCCAGTCCGTCCATCACTCAGACCCGCACTGGCCCCGCCTCCCGGCTGCGCAGGAGTCCGCTGGGTCAGGGACCTTCCCTGGGGCTGTTTCTGGGCTCCCCGCTCAGGCCCTGGCTCCCGGGACAGCCTGCTTTCCTCCACTGGGTCTCATTCCTACGGGGAGGATACCCAGGGACGGGCCCGCCCTCCCGTGGGACCGCCTCTTTCCCATACCCCCTCGCCCCAGTGCCCAGGCGCTGTGTCTGGACCAGCCAGCGCGTGTTATTGAAAGGCCGTGCAGACGGCGGAGGAGAGACGCTGGTCTCGTCTCTGGGGCTGCAAGATCCGGGGCGTGTTTACATCCCTGGGGTCTACTGTGGGGCTGGGTAAATGGTGGGGGGTGTGGAAAAGCCTCCCAAGTCCACCCTCCTTCCCTGCGGGGCTGGTGAGGCCCACCTGGCTCCCTCCCCCACCCAGCATCTAACGGTCCCCTGGGAGCGGACCCCCTGGAACTCAGGCTGACGAGCACGGGGACTGGTTGGCAGCTCTCGGTGTCTCAGGCACGCCCATCCAGCCCCTGGGCAGCCCCTTGGCTGACTCTGCCACAACCTCACCAGCATCGCCGCGGGCATGGGAATGGGGTCTCTGGACACGGCCACTAAGGCACCAAGTCCCGTAGGAGCCTGCGTGTGTGTGTCTGTGCGTGTGCGTGTTGGGGGAGAGGACTGTCACAGGGCTGGCCTGGGGCCCCCAGCCAGGAGGGGACCCCCTGCTCAAGCCAGGAGGAGCAGATGGGGGCTGGGACTCTATGCTTGCCCAGGCCTCACCCTCTCCTGCTTCACTAACTGAGGTCATCCAGGGGCACCCTCCCCCTTCCATCCTCAGGGCCAGTGACAGACTGCTCTCCCGCCAAGAGGCCTGGAGACGCCGCAGGAGACCTTTCACCTCGCCTACCCCGCATCTTATCAGGCAGCCGGTCTAGGAGCCCTCCGTGGGCAAGCAGACCCAGGGGTGCTGGGGCCAGGCTGAGCAGGGTCACCCCTGGGCAGGTGGACGGCGCAGCTGCAGAGTCATTCCCGGGCCTTTGCACACGCTGCCCTTCCTGCTCAGAACACCCCCTTTTTCTGCTCTTTGGTTCATTCTGTTTACCTCCTCCAGGAAGCCCTCCTTGACCTCCCTAACCTCGCTCTGGTTGGGGCCGCCTCTCCCTAGCCTGGGTGCTGGCACCCCCGCACAGATGCTCGACGGCCCCCTGGGGCCGAGCCGCCAGGCCTTCGCTTTCAGCCTAGTTGGCAGACGGGGCGGGCAAGCCGCTACATCTTCTGTTGGGTTCCCTCCCTCACCTGCCTAGGAAACGTCTTCACGGGCTCTTCTCTGCTCGAAGTCCCCACACCTCCCCGCCTCCAACCACCCCGCCCCACTCACAGCCGAAGACCTCGCTTCCTTCTCCACTGAAGACAGAGAAACCACCGGAAGGGAACTTCTGCAGATGCCGCCGCCAGACACAACACCCCCCCGCCCCCGCCCCCAGCATCTGCCTGCCTGCTACTACAGACACCCCACCAGGCACCCCTCCGCCCACTCCAGGCGCGGCTCCAGCCCGTCTCCAGCCCGTCTCCCCTCGCTCCCAAACCGCCCATTTCGCCCTCTCTCCCAGCTCCTTTTCTGCGGCCCACAGACATGCAGGTGAGCTTCCCACATTGTGAACAGCCCTCTCTGCTGACCCTCTAGTACTGTCGTCATTCTCTGCTCCGAGACACGTCGAGTGTCCTCGCTCCTGGCCCACTAGGACCAGGCCCGACCTGGCTCTCGTCCCCTAGACGCCACTGAACCAGCTCCTGCCCGGCCCTTCTCAGTGCTCACGTGGCCTGAACCCTCGGCACCCAGGGGCACAATGGACCCCGTCCTTGCCTGGCCGACCGCCTCAGCCTCCTCTGCGGTGGCCCTCCTCTCCCTGACATCCTAACGCCATCAGGGCCCTGCCTCTTTCTCTGGGTACCCTCCCCCCATAGTGATCCCTGCCACAGATAACCATCACTCCACGGAGGACCCCCCAAATTTTTGTCCCCCCACCCCCCGACTGCAGGTGGGCATATCGTCTGCAGCCTCCATCTCCGCTTGGGCAGCTCGCAGGCAGCACCGACCTGCAGGGCCCTCCATATCCTACTCTGTTTTCTCTCCCCACCTCGCCCGCTAGGCCAGTGCCCCTCCCCAAGCCTGGAGGCATCCTCCACTCCTGTCTCTCTCCCGTCCTCCCAGGCCAGCAGCACCCACCACAGCCCTGCCTCCGAAACACATCCCCCAGCTCTTCCTGCCTCACCCGCCACCCTGGGACCAGCATCTCTCATGGGATTACTGCACAGCCTGCTAACTGGCTTTCTGCCCTCACCTGCTTAGCCAGAGAGGCCCCGGGGAAGGCTAAGTTGGATCCACCCCCTCCCTTTGCTCAAAACCTGCCCCCACGGCCCCTACATCACTAGGGTTAAGCCAGATGTGTTCACTCAGGTCGCCTGATGGCAGGTGGCCTTCCCTTCGCCCCCCGGACCTCACCTTTCAGCCACAGGCAGCACACCTTGCCCCGGGGCCTTTGCACCTGCTGTTCTGCCTGGATCCCTCTGCCCCGTGGCTGCTCCTCCCCTCCTCCAACATTCAGACGCAACTTCCCTGAATTCCGCCGCACCCTCTCTTCCCCTTTCCCTGCTGGGCCTGTGTCTGTCTGTGGCCTCACCCCGCCAGAGTGGGAGCTCCCCAGGACAGGGCTTTCTGTCCACCTCATTCCCGGCTGTGTCCTCGGACTCTGCAGCAGAGCCTGGCAACCCAAAGGGCCCGGTAAGCATTCACTGAATGAACGGAAAACACAGTGAGCACGTTTACAGACGAGCCTGTGGAGGGGCCGAGGGAGACAGTGCCCACCCCGGGTCCATAGCCTGCAGGCTTCCCTCTGATCAACCCAGATGCCCCTCAGCAGTGTCTGGTGCTTTTTCCTCGCCTCTGAGGTCTGGGGATGTAGGGGTCTGGCTTCGTTTTGTCAGCCTCGGCCAAAAGAAGTTGTTCTCTGATTTCCATAAGGGCTGACCGCCCCCCACCCAGGCCTGAAATGATAATGAGAGGGTCAAATCTGGATTTCGGACCAACAATAGTGTTTAGTGTTAAGAATATGCTGAATGGGGCATGAATACTTATGCTAAATAAGCATCCAGCTGTCTGTTGAGATTGGGCAGCCCAATAAAGCAGAGGATGCCCAGTGAAATGTCTTTAGATGGATTTAATTCATTGGGCATCCTGTACTTCATCCGGCAGCCCCAGGACGAAGGCAGAGGTGATCCTGTGGAGGCAGGCCTCCATCTCCGGCAGCAGAGGTCGTCCATGCCCCCGTCATGAAGCAGGCTGGCTGGCTGTGCAGGAGCCTCAGCGTGGGGCAAAGGCTGGGGGCTGAGAAGATCCCGGTGGGGCCAGGGTGTGTCCGGAGGAGAGTGTGGCTTGAGCCCAGGCCTGGGTCAGCCAGCCAGGAGGCCCCGAGTGCCTGGATCTGAGTGCAGGCCCAGCATCCCACCCCGGCTCCCCAGCCCCAGGGGAGAAGGCAGGACAGGAGGCAGGCCGGGGCCGGGGCTGTCCTTCCGGCAGGTGGACTGTGACAGGAAGCCCTAAGGAGGCTGCCTCAGGAGATGGGCCCCCCTTGCCTGGCCCCTCGCCCAGCACCCAGCCCAGCACCACTGCTTGTCTACTCTCGTACCCCCTCTAGACTGCGGGGGGGAAGCTGGAGGGGGAGGCTGTGCACACTTTGGCCCTGGGCCCCTCCCTGCCCCAAGGTCACGCCTACTCTTTGCCCAGAGTTGGTATTCAGGGGGTACCCATAGGGAGAATGGGGGTGATGTGACCATGGGTTGTCCCCACTTCGGGTGAGCAGCTCCCCACAGGGCTCCAGATGAACCTCTCAGCGCCTGCCCTGCGGCCTTGGAGCCCAGGTGAGAAGGGGCTGCCGTCCAGCACTGTGATGATCAGGTTCGTTACTGCCCCCCACGGAACGCACGCTGGCTCCACTAATTTGACCACCCCACCAGTTGGCTCACCCCTGCAAACAGACTTGGGCATGCATTAATTGGATCGGCGGGAGGGCGTTTTCTGGAATTTGGGGGATCATAAAAGTAATCAGGACTGCGGGAGCTCACTGATGACCCCAGAGAGTGGGGTGTAAGGCGCCTGCCACCACCCAATGCCCCCTGCGTGGCCCCAGGCCCCTCAGGGATGCCCTTGGTCCCTGGTTCCTCTGCTCTCGCCTCCCCACCTACCCCACACCTTTCCACAGCCATGGAGGCAGTCCTGGGGGCCAAACCCCAGTCCGGAAGAAAAGAACTGGTGTTATGATGGAAGATGTTCACTGCAACAGCAGGTGGGCGCAAGGCACGGAGGCTGAGGAAGGAGGCTGCTTTTCTGGGCCTCAGTTTCCCCATCAGTGACCGAACCCCAAAGGGACACTTGTGACCATCGCCTTCTTCTGGAAGCGTCCCCCTCTGAGATTGCCCCCTACTCAATCCTTTGGTCACCTGACACGCAGAGGATGGAGAGGGGGCAGGTGAGGACGCACGAGATTCTTGTGGGGTGGGAACAGGTGGGGTTCTCTGCAGGATGGGGTGCTGTGTCCCGGCCAGAGGGCCGGGGCTGGGCAACTAGTGGTGACACTTGGACGGGTTGCCCTGGGGGCGTTCTATCCTGGCTCCCAGGCTCTTTAACCAGGTGCCCTTGAGAAAGGAGCTGGCCTTCCAGGCCACCATTCCTTCGTCTGTCCAATGGGCAGCCTCCCCCCGGTCCCTTCCAGAACCTTGGGTGAGGACTCAGCAAGGAGACTGTCAAAGGCATGCAGTAGGTCTCACTGGGTGATTGAATGGTTGAATAGGGGGGTGACTGAGTGATCTCAGGCAGACGTTTCCAGAACCTTCAGCTCCATCGCTCAAGAAAGACCCCCAGGCCTTGCCCTCGTCACTGGCANGCCCCCGCCCCCAGCATCTGCCTGCCTGCTACTACAGACACCCCACCAGGCACCCCTCCGCCCACTCCAGGCGCGGCTCCAGCCCGTCTCCAGCCCGTCTCCCCTCGCTCCCAAACCGCCCATTTCGCCCTCTCTCCCAGCTCCTTTTCTGCGGCCCACAGACATGCAGGTGAGCTTCCCACATTGTGAACAGCCCTCTCTGCTGACCCTCTAGTACTGTCGTCATTCTCTGCTCCGAGACACGTCGAGTGTCCTCGCTCCTGGCCCACTAGGACCAGGCCCGACCTGGCTCTCGTCCCCTAGACGCCACTGAACCAGCTCCTGCCCGGCCCTTCTCAGTGCTCACGTGGCCTGAACCCTCGGCACCCAGGGGCACAATGGACCCCGTCCTTGCCTGGCCGACCGCCTCAGCCTCCTCTGCGGTGGCCCTCCTCTCCCTGACATCCTAACGCCATCAGGGCCCTGCCTCTTTCTCTGGGTACCCTCCCCCCATAGTGATCCCTGCCACAGATAACCATCACTCCACGGAGGACCCCCCAAATTTTTGTCCCCCCACCCCCCGACTGCAGGTGGGCATATCGTCTGCAGCCTCCATCTCCGCTTGGGCAGCTCGCAGGCAGCACCGACCTGCAGGGCCCTCCATATCCTACTCTGTTTTCTCTCCCCACCTCGCCCGCTAGGCCAGTGCCCCTCCCCAAGCCTGGAGGCATCCTCCACTCCTGTCTCTCTCCCGTCCTCCCAGGCCAGCAGCACCCACCACAGCCCTGCCTCCGAAACACATCCCCCAGCTCTTCCTGCCTCACCCGCCACCCTGGGACCAGCATCTCTCATGGGATTACTGCACAGCCTGCTAACTGGCTTTCTGCCCTCACCTGCTTAGCCAGAGAGGCCCCGGGGAAGGCTAAGTTGGATCCACCCCCTCCCTTTGCTCAAAACCTGCCCCCACGGCCCCTACATCACTAGGGTTAAGCCAGATGTGTTCACTCAGGTCGCCTGATGGCAGGTGGCCTTCCCTTCGCCCCCCGGACCTCACCTTTCAGCCACAGGCAGCACACCTTGCCCCGGGGCCTTTGCACCTGCTGTTCTGCCTGGATCCCTCTGCCCCGTGGCTGCTCCTCCCCTCCTCCAACATTCAGACGCAACTTCCCTGAATTCCGCCGCACCCTCTCTTCCCCTTTCCCTGCTGGGCCTGTGTCTGTCTGTGGCCTCACCCCGCCAGAGTGGGAGCTCCCCAGGACAGGGCTTTCTGTCCACCTCATTCCCGGCTGTGTCCTCGGACTCTGCAGCAGAGCCTGGCAACCCAAAGGGCCCGGTAAGCATTCACTGAATGAACGGAAAACACAGTGAGCACGTTTACAGACGAGCCTGTGGAGGGGCCGAGGGAGACAGTGCCCACCCCGGGTCCATAGCCTGCAGGCTTCCCGCTGATCAACCCAGATGCCCCTCAGCAGTGTCTGGTGCTTTTTCCTCGCCTCTGAGGTCTGGGGATGTAGGGGTCTGGCTTCGTTTTGTCAGCCTCGGCCAAAAGAAGTTGTTCTCTGATTTCCATAAGGGCTGACCGCCCCCCACCCAGGCCTGAAATGATAATGAGAGGGTCAAATCTGGATTTCGGACCAACAATAGTGTTTAGTGTTAAGAATATGCTGAATGGGGCATGAATACTTATGCTAAATAAGCATCCAGCTGTCTGTTGAGATTGGGCAGCCCAATAAAGCAGAGGATGCCCAGTGAAATGTCTTTAGATGGATTTAATTCATTGGGCATCCTGTACTTCATCCGGCAGCCCCAGGACGAAGGCAGAGGTGATCCTGTGGAGGCAGGCCTCCATCTCCGGCAGCAGAGGTCGTCCATGCCCCCGTCATGAAGCAGGCTGGCTGGCTGTGCAGGAGCCTCAGCGTGGGGCAAAGGCTGGGGGCTGAGAAGATCCCGGTGGGGCCAGGGTGTGTCCGGAGGAGAGTGTGGCTTGAGCCCAGGCCTGGGTCAGCCAGCCAGGAGGCCCCGAGTGCCTGGATCTGAGTGCAGGCCCAGCATCCCACCCCGGCTCCCCAGCCCCAGGGGAGAAGGCAGGACAGGAGGCAGGCCGGGGCCGGGGCTGTCCTTCCGGCAGGTGGACTGTGACAGGAAGCCCTAAGGAGGCTGCCTCAGGAGATGGGCCCCCCTTGCCTGGCCCCTCGCCCAGCACCCAGCCCAGCACCACTGCTTGTCTACTCTCGTACCCCCTCTAGACTGCGGGGGGGAAGCTGGAGGGGGAGGCTGTGCACACTTTGGCCCTGGGCCCCTCCCTGCCCCAAGGTCACGCCTACTCTTTGCCCAGAGTTGGTATTCAGGGGGTGCCCATAGGGAGAATGGGGGTGATGTGACCATGGGTTGTCCCCACTTCGGGTGAGCAGCTCCCCACAGGGCTCCAGATGAACCTCTCAGCGCCTGCCCTGCGGCCTTGGAGCCCAGGTGAGAAGGGGCTGCCGTCCAGCACTGTGATGATCAGGTTCGTTACTGCCCCCCACGGAACGCACGCTGGCTCCACTAATTTGACCACCCCACCAGTTGGCTCACCCCTGCAAACAGACTTGGGCATGCATTAATTGGATCGGCGGGAGGGCGTTTTCTGGAATTTGGGGGATCATAAAAGTAATCAGGACTGCGGGAGCTCACTGATGACCCCAGAGAGTGGGGTGTAAGGCGCCTGCCACCACCCAGTGCCCCCTGCGTGGCCCCAGGCCCCTCAGGGATGCCCTTGGTCCCTGGTTCCTCTGCTCTCGCCTCCCCACCTACCCCACACCTTTCCACAGCCATGGAGGCAGTCCTGGGGGCCAAACCCCAGTCCGGAAGAAAAGAACTGGTGTTATGATGGAAGATGTTCACTGCAACAGCAGGTGGGCGCAAGGCACGGAGGCTGAGGAAGGAGGCTGCTTTTCTGGGCCTCAGTTTCCCCATCAGTGACCGAACCCCAAAGGGACACTTGTGACCATCGCCTTCTTCTGGAAGCGTCCCCCTCTGAGATTGCCCCCTACTCAATCCTTTGGTCACCTGACACGCAGAGGATGGAGAGGGGGCAGGTGAGGACGCACGAGATTCTTGTGGGGTGGGAACAGGTGGGGTTCTCTGCAGGATGGGGTGCTGTGTCCCGGCCAGAGGGCCGGGGCTGGGCAACTAGTGGTGACACTTGGACGGGTTGCCCTGGGGGCGTTCTATCCTGGCTCCCAGGCTCTTTAACCAGGTGCCCTTGAGAAAGGAGCTGGCCTTCCAGGCCACCATTCCTTCGTCTGTCCAATGGGCAGCCTCCCCCCGGTCCCTTCCAGAACCTTGGGTGAGGACTCAGCAAGGAGACTGTCAAAGGCATGCAGTAGGTCTCACTGGGTGATTGAATGGTTGAATAGGGGGGTGACTGAGTGATCTCAGGCAGACGTTTCCAGAACCTTCAGCTCCATCGCTCAAGAAAGACCCCCAGGCCTTGCCCTCGTCACTGGCACCCAATGGAAATGCCTTGGTACACTCAGAGGGCCTGTCCAGAGATGCGGGCCATGTGGCAGCTCTCAGGCTGTTGCGAATGTCAAGTAAGAAGGTGCTGGAGGGGCCCAGAGACCTCAGCCAGCCAGGGCCGGTCTTCTGCCCGTGGTTAACAGGGTGAGGCTGAGGCTGGGAAACAGGCCCAGGACATACCCTTACTCTGAAACACCTGGTCACTACCGGGCCTGGGGATGCGCAGGGAAAGCGCCTCCTGGGGGCGCAGCAGAGCCGGCCCCCTGCCCCAACTCTGAGATGCCCTGGTAGTCTTAACTCCGTTTAGGTCTGCAGGTCACATCCTGATACCCCATTTCGCCGGGTCCTCTCTTTCATGATATGAATACTGTCATCTGCCTGACGGTTGGGCAAACGGCCTAGGAACAAAGGGGACCATGTGCGGTGGGTGGGGGGCAGGGGGTTAACAGGCAGAGGCAGCCCACATAGTACCAGCCCTGTGCCTGGCTCCACGTTCATGAGTTTATTCTCAAAACGTCCTTCTAAGTTAGGTGTTGTTATTAGGATCCATGTTTTATAGGTGTAGAAACCGAGAAGCAGAGATGTTTAGAAATTGGCCCAAGTCTACCCAACCAGTAAGTGGCAGGTATGGGATTCAAATCCAGGTAAATTCACCTTCTTACTAACCCACATACTTCATCAAGGAGCTTTTGCAGAGAACAAGGGACTCAGATGGACTCAGATGGGCTGTAGGGACAGGAGATTTTGAAGGGCAGAGCAGAAGAAGGCAAGACAGAACAGCCTATGTGGAATGAAAGTGAAAGTCGCTGTTGTGTTGGACTCTTTGCGACCCCATGGCCTATACAGTCCATGGAATTCTCCAGGGCAGAATACTGGAGTGAGTAGCCTTTTCCTTCTCCAGGGGATCTTCCCGGCCCAGAAATCGAACCAGCGTCTCCTGCACTGCAGGAGGATTCTTTACCAACTGAGCTATCAGGGAAGCTCTGTCCACGTGGTGGGTCCCTTTATAATGTCCTGACTCCCAGAGGGAGAAACTGAAGCAAGGTAGTCATTCACAGTTTAGTGAGAATTAGCCCCTAAGACTTCCTCCCCCAGAATTATGTTTAGAAGTGAGGCAGAACCAGGAGGAGCAGCTGGGCCAGACAGTGGGTCAGGTGGCCACAGAAGAGGGCACTGGGTGCCACACAAAAGCATTGGTTTTCTGAGGGCAAATGGGGGCCTGGAGCTCTTGGAGGTGCATCCCTGGCTCTGGGCTTCAGGAAGGGCGATGGCGTGGCCCTCAGGAGGGGACGGTGGAGGAAGGCCACTGGGCTGTAAGCTTCGGCCCAAACACAGAGAAGCCTCCTCCCACTGGACAGTGATCAGCTGTTTTGGGAGGCCCAGACACCTGAAAAAGCCCCTTTCTGCTTCTGGCCTCCATTTCTCTAAAACCCTTCAGCTCCATATTCCCTCCTGGCTTGGAGGAGGATGCAGAGGGCAGAATGCTGAGGGCCTGTGAAAGGCAGAACTCGGCTGCCACGGGAGGAAGAGCATTCCCTCCTGCAGTGGGCCTTTGCCCATGTCGGACCCTCCTGCTGGGAGCACCCTCCCCCATACCTCCTCATCTCCACCCAAGTATCTCCCTACGTCCAAGCCAGATCCCCTCCACTGGAGGCTCTCACAGGGTGGTATTTTTTAAAAAATAATTTTAAAAAACCCCTGGGAGTAGGGTGGGAGGCACGAGTGTCCCCCAACCCTCCCCCTTTGGGGGTCAGAGTGGAGAGCCCCCCATCACGGGCGTCATGAAGTGTGGGGAGGAGCTCTTCTCCATCCCTCTTCCTCACTGTGCACCACCGCTGGGCCTCACTTCAGAGAATTTACTTGGCAACTACCACACAGCAGCTCTGAATGCTGCAGATCAGCAGTGAGCTGCTTTCTCGGGGAAAGACAGGTGATAGACAAGATAAATGAGCAGAACAAACTGAGAGTCAGGTGGAGATCAGGGAGATGGAAATGAAGGCAAGGAGAGGGGGCATGGGCGGGGGACCTGACTGTAAATGGAGCGGGTGGTCAGCAGCGCCCCCAACCCTGACCTCCTGACCATGAATGACTTTTGAGCAAGATGCGAAAGGAGGGGAGGCAGGGGCTCACATGGACATCTGGGAAAGAACATTCCAAGAGGAGAGGCACGTGCAAAGGCCCTGGGGCAGGTGCCTGTCTGATGGAGCTGAAGCACAGCAGGGAGGCCTAGTGTCTCGGGGGGAGTGGGCTGGGAGAGTCTCTGGAGATGAGGTCAGTGTGATCTGACATCTGTGAGGTGACCTGAAAACCGTCTGTCTCTACCTCTAGGACGCCAGCCTGGCACCTGGCACAGTCTCCAGCATGGAGAGCGGCGTCTGGCAGAGGCAGCGCCGCAACACATATTGGTGATACGAGTGAGTCAAGTGTGTGGGGCTGAGCATTTGGGCGTCTGTGAGAAAGAAGAGCGCACAAAAACACAAAGCCCCCAGACAAAAAGGCCGAAAAACAAAAACACAACAAAAACCAAGCCCCACAAAAGCAGAAAGAGAAAACAAACCCATACAAAACCAAACAAAAGACCCAAGCCAAAAACACCTCCACAAAACCCCAAACAAGAAAAAACAAAAATTTAACACACCCCCAGAATTAAAAAAATACAAACCCCCCAAAACACAAAAACCCAAACAAAAAAACTCCCACAAAAATTTTTAAAAAGCCCAAGTCCCCCAAGCAAGAAATCACTCAAATAAAAAAAATGAAAAACTAAGCTACCCCCTCACAAAACATAAAACTCATAAAACCAAAAAATAAATTAAGAGCACAAAACTCTCAAAACCCAGAAAATAAAAAAATCCATAAGCTGAAAAAAACAAAAAAAATGTTTAACTCAAAAAACAAAACACCAAAACCAAAAATTTAAACCCACAAAACCATAAAACCCAGAAAACAAAACAAGCCAAAGCCCCCAAATCCCCAAACTTTAAATCCCTAAACAAAAATCCAAAACCCAAAAAATTCCCCAAACAAACAAAAATAAAAACCCCACAAACCCAATTCCCCCAATTTAAACCCACAAAACTCAGGAAACAATCCAAAAAGCAAAAAAAAAAAAAAAAAAAAAAAAAAACCCCCAAACGCCCCCAACCAAAAAAATTTTGAACCTACAAAAACGAGAAAATTTAAAAACTCAACATTTAAAGCCTCCAAAACAAAAAGCACAACTCTCCCCAAATCCCCAATGACAAAACAAAGAAACAAAACCTCCCCCCAAACCCCCCAAAACATGAAAAAGCAAACCACCTACACACACACACACACACACACACACACAAAACCAAACCAACCAAGGGTGGAGGGGGTGCAGAGGCGGACCACGACAAAAAGGAGCCCAATCTCAAAACCATGCACAAAACCCACTTTCAATAGGTTTATGACATCAGAAGGGTTGCTTAAACAAGGCACAAAAAGCTTCCATCAGAAAGTAAAAAGCCTAAAAGATTCGAGAGAAATTCAACAGAACTAAAATGAAGAACTTCTGTTCATTAGAGGGCCATTGAAAGAGCCGGAATCCAGCACCCGGCGGGAGGTGCCTCTGCCACACATGTGACCGGCGAGAGCTCTCTCTGAAGAGCTCCAAATCAATACCGCAACTTGATGGAAAAACACGCAGAAGTCACCCGCGAGGAAGCCCCAGCCGGCTGTCATCCAGGGCCGCGCAATTACCGCGCCCGGAGCAGCAGCAGCCGCTCCGCCTGCGGCCTGGAAAGCCGGGGCTGGTACCCGGCTGCCCGGTGCGCGGAGGATGCGGAGATGCAGGAAGTCCCGGGCCGCGGGGAGGGTGTGGCCTCCTCGCCGAAAGCTGGCCGTGCGCGAGCCGCCCCTACCCCAGGACCCACCCCCCTGCGCCCCTGGGGGGAGGCTGCACGCTCGCGCCCCCCACAAGCCCCCAAACCCGGACAGGCACGGTCACAGCATCTTCATTCGCTACGGTCCAGGCTGGAAGCGCCCGGACAGCCATCAGCTAATAACCAGATTGCAGCAACTTCACTCACAGCCGCCGCCGCGCCGTTCCCGTTCCCGAGACAGCCAGCCATCCGCAGCTCCACGCACAGCTAAGGACGCCTCTCCAAAATATCATTGTTTTGGTGGGGGTTAAAAAAAAAAAAGCCAACCTGAAAAGCACAGGCTAAAAGACAGCACATGTATGTGAAGTTCTAGACCAGACAAGACAAAAAAACCAAGTCAGTTAGGGATGCTCATGGGCGGCCAGATGAAAACAAAACAAAACAAAACAAAACCAACAAAAACCCAAGCAACCTTCATCACAAAAGCCAGAATCCCGGAGGCCTCCGGGGGAGGTGGAGGGGGCTGTGATGGGGGAAGGGTCTTGTGGGAAGTNCAAGACAAAAAAACCAAGTCAGTTAGGGATGCTCATGGGCGGCCAGATGAAAACAAAACAAAACAAAACAAAACCAACAAAAACCCAAGCAACCTTCATCACAAAAGCCAGAATCCCGGAGGCCTCCGGGGGAGGTGGAGGGGGCTGTGATGGGGGAAGGGTCTTGTGGGAAGTTGGGGGGGCGGCTCCCTGGGAGGCTGGCGGCACTCAACTTCTTGACCTGGGTGGCGGTCTTAAAGTTAACCTCTAACCTGCACAGGGAATTAGTACTTTTTCTAGGTGCCTATCACAGTTAACAACTTTGAAAAATTACGTTGTGGGGGAGAGGCGCAGATTTCCGGGACCCCTTCTGTGTCCCGCGTGCCTTGCAGGGCAATCGACCCACTTTGCTCTGTGACAGAAGGGGGGACTGAGGTTCACGCAGACAACGTGGCTTGCCGAAAGGCACGCAGCAAAGTGGCCGTGGAGGGAGCCAAGGCGGGCGGGCTGGAGCAGAGGAAGGCAGAGGAGGGGATTAATTTGGGGATTAGCCGAGCAGGCTCGCGCACAGAGAGCCAGCTGGGACTTGCTAATATCTGCAAATATTTGAGTGTCACCGGAAGAGTTTTTCAAGCAGAAGCAGGATAGCTGAGGGGACATGCATCGGGCCAGAGCGGAGGTGCTGGACCTGGGGCTGGAGAAACAGACTTCCAGGGGCTTCTATCTGGGGTGGGGAGGACAGAGGACATCCCGTTTCCCCGACCTCTGCTCCCCACACTCCACCGATCTCCCTGAACACAGCCTCGCTTCCTCAGGCCCCCAGGATCCCGTACCTCTTAGAAGGCTCGTCCTATCTGTCCTCCTTGCAAACTTCTATTTATTCTTTAAAGCCTTGGCTCAGGTGTCCCTGCTTCCAGGAAGTCCTCTCTGATTCCCCCAGCCAGTGTCTCCAACCTGGCATCCCTGGGAGCATATGCGGATGAGTCTGGGTCCCTGTTCTGGAGGGCTGGCCTGTCTCAGGGCCAGTGCAGGAGTTGGATCACAGAGAGGGGAGTGAACCCACCTGGGGGNTGGCTCAGGTGTCCCTGCTTCCAGGAAGTCCTCTCTGATTCCCCCAGCCAGTGTCTCCAACCTGGCATCCCTGGGAGCATATGCGGATGAGTCTGGGTCCCTGTTCTGGAGGGCTGGCCTGTCTCAGGGCCAGTGCAGGAGTTGGATCACAGAGAGGGGAGTGAACCCACCTGGGGGGTGAGGGAGTAGAGAGTCACAAAAGCCACTGGGAAAAGATGACAAGGAGGATAACTAGTTTGCCACGTGGACAAGAAGGTGGGTGGAAGGGCATTCTGAGCAGAGGGAACAGCATGGGCAAAGGCAGGGAGGCATGAAGGTGGCAGCTCGTTTGGGACCCGGAGGTGGGGGTGCAGTATGGGGTTGGTGCTGGGAAGGAGAACTCCGGCAGTGAGGGGCGAGTGCAGGGCCACTCCAGCTGGGGACCTGAGGATGACAATGAGCCCTGTGGTTCTTGGCCCTGCGGTATGTGTGCCTGTGTAACAAGTACTGGATGAGGCAAAGGACCTGCCATCTTGGAGCTCAATTCAGATTCCTAGGCCCAGCCTGCAATGAACAAGAGGAAGGATCCCAGCCCAGGGTCATCTCTATGAACACACAGGACCCCTTCCCTTGGACCACACATGAATCTTCTCCTGCCTGGGAACCCATAGTTGTACAGCTCAGATGCCCCACAGCGAACATTTACCTGGAACGCTGCTGTGGGCCAGCTCCCAGGTGGGGTCTGTCATCCACAATAGCTCAGGTCAACCTCCCAACTGCCCTACAAGGTAAGGGTGGCTAGGATACCCACTTTACAGATGAGGAAACTGAGCCCCAGAGAGGGTCAGGACTTTGCCAGAGGACCCCACAGCCTGTGACCTACACTGTGGGGGGCCATGCTGACCAACTTCTCCTATATCCCTTGGGGCTTCTTGGTCCTGGGCTCCTGACACTAACTGCAGGGCAGAACCTCACAGGGGCAGCCCCAGCTCTGGCCAGGAAGAAATAGTCTGGAAAAGCCCTTGAGGGAGCTCTGATACCATTCATGGGGTGAGAGGGAGAAGAGGGCAAGAGGCGCCCCAATTCTGGGAGGCTACACTGGGTCCTGGCCACATGGGACCCCCCAATCCCACCAGTTCCGGGGCTCTGCTTCCGCTGCCCGAGTGCAGCCCACAAGCCTGGGCTCCAGCCATTGCCACCAGTCTTCTGGATTTGGCTCAGGNCCCAATTCTGGGAGGCTACACTGGGTCCTGGCCACATGGGACCCCCCAATCCCACCAGTTCCGGGGCTCTGCTTCCGCTGCCCGAGTGCAGCCCACAAGCCTGGGCTCCAGCCATTGCCACCAGTCTTCTGGATTTGGCTCAGGGAAGCCCTCTGCCCACCCAGGAAAGTGATGCTCTGTGCGCTCAGCATCTGGGGCAGTGGGTCTGCCCACCTGGCTGGCCTGTCTGCCTGTGTTCCTAGCTAGGCGGGGCCACGTCTCTGTCCCTACTGCCCAGAGCACAGGGACAGGTGGTCGAGTCTTGGCTGGGCGTGGAGAGAGAGGGAACGAGACACAGGACCTTAGAGGGCTCTCCCCCAACCCTGGGCTCAAGGCGCCCCATGAATGGTGCCTCTTTTCCCAAGTCTCAGCTAAGTAGGAACCCCTCCTCCAGAGAGCTCAGTCCAGTGGGGGTTCTGGCGAGATACAGCCAATGTGGGTATCGGGGAGGGTCCTGGGGGGTTGAGATCTGAACCCATCTACATGGCCAGAGGCACATGGCCAGAGCTCCCCCTGGACCTTGTCCAGGACTAGGTGGACTTGGCCGATGGATGTTTGGGACATTTGGATCTGAGCTCCTAAGCTCTAAGAGCCTAGACCCCTCCTTCCAGCCTCAGACAGATGGGTTCTGGTCCTCGGGGACCCACAGGGGAGGGCTGCACTCCAGCCCAGTGGCCAGAAGATGGCCCTGCTCTCATGTCCAGCCTGTGGCCAGTCCGTGTGAGCCCACCTGTCCCCAGGCTCCCACCTAGGCATGCCCAGTGACCCACGGCAGTGAGGGTCCCTTGGGAAGGCCCCAGGACCCTCCCCGAGACCCAGGGACCCGTCCTGGAACAAGCTGGGCTCTGCAGGCTCCCTGCCCCTTGGGGAATGGGTACACCTGCTACTCAGCGTCCTCCCCAGGGATGCTGATCCTGGTCTTGGGAGGGAGAAGGAGGAGAGGTGGAGGGGGGAGGCCGAGACCACCCCCCCCCAAGCCCAAGAGACTGTCCTGAAACCCAGAAGCCAGAGCTGGGCCTCCTGCCCACACTAAGTCTAGGCTCAGCCTTCGGAAGGAAAACACGGGAGGGGGGGTCGTGGGGGAGGGGGACGAGCAGTATTCCCAACGTGGGGGTCAGGGGGCTCAAGGGAAGTTATGAATATTCAAATCGACGGATTCTGGGCCTGCCTCGAAGGGTGTCCAGTTGGAGTCCACCGAGGCNCTGCCCACACTAAGTCTAGGCTCAGCCTTCGGAAGGAAAACACGGGAGGGGGGGTCGTGGGGGAGGGGGACGAGCAGTATTCCCAACGTGGGGGTCAGGGGGCTCAAGGGAAGTTATGAATATTCAAATCGACGGATTCTGGGCCTGCCTCGAAGGGTGTCCAGTTGGAGTCCACCGAGGCTCAAAGTTTAGCACCTGGAGGGAGGCCGAGCGGAGCACTCCCCAGGCGCCGTCGCGGGATTTCCCCAAAATGGCTCCAAGATGCGACGGCCTGGCCAGCAAAGAGGACTCCATTCCCATCCGCCCCCCAGCCCTACTGAGGCGTAAACTTTAAAGCTCAGAACCAAGCAACTGTCAGCTGGGGGATGGGGGCGGCGGCCGGCGCGGGGGACGGGGTGTGTAACCGCACAGCAGAGATCTCGAGGGTCCCGGGGGACAATCCGGAGTCTAGGGCAGGGCCCGGGGGATCGCGGAGGCCCACGCGGGCGCGCGCGCGCGTCGGCCGGCCCTTGGTGGCGCGCCCCCACCCACAGCCGCAGTGGCCCCAGCCCCGCCGAGGACCCCCGCGCGGGGCTCCCCGCTGTCTAGTCGCGCGCGCGCCCACACACGCACCACACACAGGCACACCGGCCCGGGCCAGCCGCGCTGGGCGGCCGCGGACCGTAGATGCGCTCGGGCACAACAGTCCTCTCCCCTTGCCCTCCCCAGCGCCCCCATCCCCGACCCCGGCCCCGGGAGCCCCGGCACGGAGGACGCTCCACTCACCTGAGTTTCTCCATGTCTGCGGCAGAGGCCTGCGAGAAACCAAACGAGAGGGTCAGCAGGCAGGAGTCGTGCGCTCCGCGGCCGCGCCGAGCGGGGCTGGGCACCGCAGGCACAGCGGCGGGGCACCTGGGCGCGCCTCGGTGGTTGGGAAGTCCGGCCCGCGCGCCCCCAGCCCACACTCA
>SJYA01011802.1:0-12049 GCA_006410615.1 Neotragus moschatus
AGTTAGTTTCTCTTCATAAAAAACATGTTATACTTTAAAATAGTAATTTAACTGATGAGGAAGTTACTATAACACCTATTTTAACACTGAACAAATCTAACCACCTATTGGACATTCACATAAAATGCTTATCTAGAATTCAATTTAAAACTCAAAATAAATCTATTAAAGCAGGTTCCCTGTGAAAATATGTAAGAATGAAAGCTAGCATAATAGCAGGTGCAGTCTTTCCATTTTATTAACCATAGAAGATGCTTTTTTAAAGGGTCTAGTAGAAAAATAAAAAAAAAAAAAGAGTCTAGTAGAGACATTAACTGTGCAAAAGCTGATGAGATTTATAGTCTTAAATACAAGCACCAACACAGAAAGGATATTGTGTCCAAAGTCCATTAATTCTACACTTAAGAAGATCATTTCTCTATGTAAGGATAATCTCATTTATGAATTACACATGATATGTGGTTTAGGATCCATCTACATTATGCTTGTAACTGCATAGTGATAGGCTAATTCAAACTTACTGCTATGGGGGAAAAACACCATTTGATGAGACATGAAGACAAAGCACAAATCCAGCTAAGGGGACACCTGCT
Organism: Neotragus moschatus; assembly: GCA_006410615.1. Lineage (NCBI taxonomy): Eukaryota > Metazoa > Chordata > Mammalia > Artiodactyla > Bovidae > Neotragus > Neotragus moschatus. Next base: position 594 of record SJYA01011802.1, read on the forward strand.
GTGGCCCACAGCACTGCTATGACCAGAGCAGGTGGGAGGACGGGGAAGGGGAGACTGACGGGTAAAGTACCGCCTCGGGGGCGAGGCGGGGCAGTGGTGGGAAGCTGGGGTCTGGATTGACAACCACTAAGCAGGCAACAGGATGAGCCAGGAAATCAAAACCAATGATGAAAGCAGACACACCGTCAGAGAACTCCAACAATAGGACAAAATATACAGAACTGTTCTTTTACAAATACTCGGAAAGAAATCAGTCATGAAACTACAGAGAAATCGTCAAAGAATTTTAAATATCAACTAATTAGCCAATGATGCAAATTATAAAAAGTGTCTCAAAAGACCACAAAATGGACTAGTTACCACTTCACATGCCGGTAAATGATTCACAGTTAATTTAATCATATGCCGACTAACAATGCAGCTAACACGAAACGGGTGGTAACCAAAAAAAGTGATAATACAAGTGCAGTCACAGAGCAGAGTGTTGTAAACACGACTTCTTGGGGTAAACAGCCACGCACTCACAAAGCCTAAGCTAAACATGGAAGACAGCTGGAACATGAGCTTTAGAGCCGCACACTCTGTCACCAAAAGCCCTAGGTCGTCATCCCGTTTTCAGACTTGGAAGAGTGAGGAAGCCCGACTTCTTCACTGGGGCCCTGGGGCCTGGGGCACCGGGCTTTTGACCTGGTTTCACACGCAGAACTGGCCTGAGCACATGGCCAGGCCCATCAGCGAGCAGACCAGTTTAGAATCCTACTGCTGCTGCTACTGCTAAGTTACTTCAGTCATGTCCGACTCTGTGTGACCCCATAGACGGCAGCCCACCAGGCTCCCCGTCCCTGTGATCCTCCAGGCAAGAACACTGGAGTTGGTTGCCTAGTCGTGTCTGACTCTTAGCGACCCCATGGACTGCAGCCTAGCAGGCTCCTCTGCCCATGAGATTTTCCAGGCAAGAGTCCTGGAGTGGGGTGCCATTGCCTTCTCCATTAGATTCCTAAGCAGGGGTCCAAATATCAAGACTGATTTGTCGCTGTGCGATTATGGAATGATTTCGCTCGGTCGTGTCCGACTCTTTGCAACCCCATGGACAGTGGCCTACCAGGCTCCGTGGTCCATGGGATTTTCCAGGCAAGAATACTGGAGTGGGCTGCCCTTCCCCTCCAAAGCTGGAAATACCATACACGTTACAGCAGTGGACTAGCCATAAGGAAAATGTAACTCCACTTCCTCTAAGCATCTGTAGTAACTGTAACAATGAACCCAGCTCAGTTCAGCTCTTGACAAATTTCTAAAGGATGTAGAGATTTAAGGACCTTGTCGTTTGGCATTTCTTCTAAATGTTTTTTTGCATTTTCAACTTCCCATAGGAGAGAATTCTGAAAAAGATACACACAATGCTTTAGAGTCAATTCTTAACAGACGTTTCTTGGACTGCAGGATGGCTACTCTCCTGTCTGAAAGCATAAAGCACCTCGGGATGAGGGGTGGACTTTGCGCCAGAGAGAAGTGCCGGCACGAAGCCGAATGACAACTTTTTTTAACACTAACTTGTACACAGAAAAACTCCTCCTTCCCTGACTGATCTTCTAGGTACAAGGAGGCCAGGTCCCTGGGGTGAGTGAAACTGCTTTACACTTGCTTTCAGCTTTTGCAGTTCAGTGGTCACTCAGGAAACTGGCGCAGGTTTCACATGCAAAATTCAAACCTGAGACAAAACTATCCCCACCTCAAGGCCAGCCCACAGGTCAGGGTGAAGTGAGGTCTCTAGTGAGGTGTGGGCGTCATCTTGGGTTTTGTGGGGGAAAAATGTGCCGCAGAACTTGTAATGACCATGGGTCTCTCTCAGACAAGCGTTGCCCAAGTGCAGACCTCGGCGAAGGTTCTGGGCCTCGTCTTTAGGGCACTGGTGCAGCTGGGACAGGTTTTCACCGAACCTGAACCAGACTGTTGCCCACTGAGCTGCTCTGATAGAGCTTCTCAGACATTTTCCAAAGCAAATAAAAAGAGAGAAGACTGGAGTTGGAATATGACCAGCCTGGCTGGTCAGAGCAACAAGCATCCTCCTTGAACGTGGGGACCCCCTGGCCCCTGACCACCACCTACAGGCGACCACATCTGGCTCTGCTCCCGAGGTTGGGTGCCTGGTTCAGCAGACAGGGCCACACACGCACACTCAGCAGAGACAGGAGCAGCAGAGAAAGGAAGCGCCTGCCCCGCCTAGCCACTTCTGGGGCCCAGACGTGGCCTCCCTGTCAGCACACGCACCCACGGCAGCTCCTTGCTCTTCTCTGGTTGGGCCCCCATCTGGCATAGCCTCTCCTGGAGGTTGCCATGTCTCTCTTTCACCTGTTGGCCAAGAACAGCGTCAGCTCCGCTTGCAACGACCCTGTCCTGACGGCACGTGGGCTGTGACTGCAGGGGCGGCAAGCGGGCCATGCTCTGTGCAGACCACTGGCCCCGGGTTTGCAGGGGACACACCCGCACGCCTGCTCAAGCAGCCAGCATGGCTTCATGTGTGACTCGTGGGTGATGGAGGGTGCTGGTGACCGGCTCGTGAGAGGAGAGGTGCTCCCCACCGCCCCAGGCCCCACACCCGTGGCCGCTGCACCCCCTACTCAGACTGCCTGTGGCGAGCCAGCTTGGGCAGCAGGCAGTGGCAAGCACGGGGCACACGAGGGCACATTCTACCTTCCTAAGCTGGGAGGTAAGTTCGAACAGTTTAGCCTCCATAGTGGCAGAGCTTCCGGAAGACGAAAGTTCAGACTACAGGCCGACCAGGGACAGACAGCAAAGATGCCAGGGGAGAGAAGAAACCAACTCTTGAGAGGAAGATCACAGGCAGAAGGGCGCCCCCTGGTGGCCGTTAGTGACCCTGCTCTGGGCGGGTTTGCGAGCACCTGACACCACCGGCAGTCCCCTGAGCTGCTCACTGAGCTCCAGGCAACGCTCCGACAGCAGGGCCAGCACAGGCCCGACCGGCCTCTCCATGCCCTGCCAGTGCCCACCAGCAGGGCGGGGCAACACCTTTCCCACCAGAAGGACGGGGTGGCTGGCTGGCTGTGGGGACCATGCCCCCAGCAGCGCCAGGTCTCCGGGACGCGGCCTCTCACCTGTGGGCTCCCGGGGACTGCAAGCTGGGAGTGGGGCCCCGGGTCTGCACCGTGCCCCGCTGTGACTTAGTCAATAATGTATGAATAAAGACTTAAAACTGTGTTCATGTCAGAGCTATTTTGGCCATCTCTTAAACGAGAATGGGGTTTTTCTCGTTCTTTACCCTGCTAGGCTTTGGGTTGCTGACTGAACTCTGAGCAGCAGTGACTCGGAGCTGAAGCATCCTGGGGACACAGAGAACACAGGACAAAACTGGAGGGAAATTAACGTAGGGATGACACGGGAGCGGGGACTGTCTGACACTCAGGGAGCGCTCCCATCTCAGACGGGCAGTGCGACCCCCACGTCTGTGCTCCTTTGTGGACTGAGCAGCACGCGGAGGGGCGCGGTGGGACAGCAGGGGAACAGGCCCTCCCCAGCCCGCCCCTCCGGGGACCAAGAGCAGCACCTTGGAGAGCGCAGCCACCCGCGGAACCACCTCAGCCTCCACCTCCAGAAGCATCTGCTGCAGCTTCTGATCTGCCACCTCCAGGCACACCTGCAACTGTCGGTCTTTATGCTCCTTCTACAAAGGGAGAGCAGAACATCAAAACGGGCCAAGTGGTGTAGCCTCTGCCATTTTTAGGAAGCTGAGACAAAACCTAAATGCANTTAACGTAGGGATGACACGGGAGCGGGGACTGTCTGACACTCAGGGAGCGCTCCCATCTCAGACGGGCAGTGCGACCCCCACGTCTGCGCTCCTTTGTGGACTGAGCAGCACGGGGAGGGGCGCGGTGGGACAGCAGGGGAACAGGCCCTCCCTGGCCCGCTCCACCCCCCACCCCCGCCGGGGACCACGAGCAGCACCTTGGAGAGCACAGCCGCCCGCTGAGCCAGCTCAGCCTTCACTTCTGGCAGCCTCTGCTGCAGCTTCCGCTCTGCCAGCTCCAGGCACTCCTGCAACTGTAGGTCTTTACCCTCCTTCTACAAGGGAGAGCAGAACATCAAAACGGGCCAAGTGGTGTAGCCGCTGCCATTTTTAGTAAGCTGAGACAAAACCTAAATGCATGTGTCTACAGGATTAGTTCTGTTTTGGAAGCTGCGTTACGGTAATTTTTCTCAGCGTTCCTGGGCTTGGTCTCAGTGGGCAGAACACCTCCTGCCAGCGTATTTGCTTTTCCTAAATGTCTCCAAAGAAGTCTTTAAAAAAAAAAAGTTCTTATATATGAAAGAAGATCAGGTTTCTGTAGAAGCTTATTCATTCTTATTGACAAGTTAAGGGTCAGTACTGACCCTTCTTAAAACATCACCAGAATCATCATTTGAAGGGAACCCTACCGACCGCAGACAGCCATGGGCTTGTAAGCCAAAATATGGCTTTCATCTCCTCTGAAATACAGACCTGATCAGAGTGTGCCTGGGGAAATGCCAGTCAACTAATATTTGTAAATGCATGATTATTCTTTTAACAGATCTTCTTACTCTGAAAACTTTCAGTGTAGAACATTTAGACAGTTTCTTTTTTGGAAAAGAAAGAAAATGAAATTATCTATACGCTTGTGTTCCTGAGAGGTTAGCATTTCCTTCTAAGCAGCTTTCTTATTTTTCCTGTGTGCGTATTGCTCTATGTACATAGATAAACAATAAGATATGCTTTAAAACCCTCAGAAAACAATAGCATATGGTACATAGTAATTTCTGTTCTGCCTTTTACAGCCATTATTTTGTATATCGTAATGCTCTTAATTAGCATTCCACATCATAAATTTCAATGACTTTCTAGTATTTAATTTTTGTAGTGGGGCCAATGATACACTGTGTCACACACCAGACTGACTCACTTTGTTTTGAAGAAGCCAGATTTGGTTTTCCTGGTTAAGTCCTGATTATCTGAGACCACACAGGAACAGGAGCAAGTAAAGCTNCATCATAAATTTCAATGACTTTCTAGTATTTAATTTTTGTAGTGGGGCCAATGATACACTGTGTCACACACCAGACTGACTCACTTTGTTTTGAAGAAGCCAGATTTGGTTTTCCTGGTTAAGTCCTGATTATCTGAGACCACACAGGAACAGGAGCAAGTAAAGCTCACCAAACCACAGGAAGTACAAACCCTAATCAGACTGGAGCTCTAACCCTGCCTTTTGTCACAGTGACCCCAGTTCCCAATAGGCAGCCAGCTGCTCTCAAGTTCCCTGCTGCTCTCTGCTCTTTCAGTAAAAATGCTAACAAGCCAACAGATTCAAGTCAAGTCAAACAAGAGTCAGGAGTGGAATTCCACAAAATGGTTAAACCAAATCCCAAATAATTCAAACCTGTAAGTTGCAGTCACCCTCAATTTTTAAAAGATGTATTTCCTTTCAGTACAGCTGATTTATCGTGATGTACATCCACACTTTTGAACGCATATTTTAGGGTCCTAAGAACTTTACATTGAGACTTGATTTCCAACATGGGAGTCACATGAAAAGGTCTTTCCCTTCCTTCCTCAGTATTCACTACTAGAAAAGTCAGACACAGTTCAGTAAAAGCCATTACCTGTCGACGCCTAGAATCCTTATTTGCGATTTCATTTTCAAGTTTATCCTTGAGGTTGTGCACAGAGATGGCTTCGCACTGTGCAGCGAGGTAGCGTTTCTCAAGTGTAGCGATTCTCTTCTCCATGTCCTCCTTCTGGGCCATAGCCTACACCAGGCATTGCAGAGGAGAAAAGGTAAGTCATTATCATAGAATAGTCCGATACACTTCAGAGGAAAAAAGCTGGACTGAAGCCTAAGTTTCGAATCAAACATAGAAGTAGCGTCCCCAAAATTAAAGTCCTAGACATGGCAGTTTTCTGAGCTGTGAGCAAAGATGCGCCTACCTCAAATGTCACATGTGCCACGATGGCACCCACTGTCTTAACGTCTGTCTGGCCACTCGATTTACCAGCTTCTTTTCTACATGATAAACCCAAACAGCAAACAAAAGGTACATCAAACTACTCTGTCATNCTGTGAGCAAAGATGCGCCTACCTCAAATGTCACATGTGCCACGATGGCACCCACTGTCTTAACGTCTGTCTGGCCACTCGATTTACCAGCTTCTTTTCTACATAATAAACCCAAACAGCAAACAAAAGGTACACCAAACTACTCTGTCATTGCAAGAATTCCAGGAAGGAAGGTATCTGGCGTGAAACGAGGACCTCTGTCTCCTACACCATACAGGCAGGCTTTACCCAGAACAGGGAGGGACCTTCAACAGATCCAACAGGGAGCTCTGAGGCTCATTTCCTCGGGTAAAAGTTGGAAGAATCTCATGCAATTTCCTCAAAATTAAAGAAAGAACATTAATGAATGGAAACAGAAGTCAAAGTGTAACACAGCTGGGAGCAGCCTTCTCAAGCCTAGTTCTTCTAAAGCAGTTACACCACATGTATGAAATGCTCAAACCAGGAGCAGAACTTGCTGCTGGTGTGACTCCTGTCCGCCAGCTCAAAATCCATTTCAGGTCCCTCCATGCTCACTAAGGAATCGATGTTGTCCTAATATTAAAAGTGAAAGGTCTTAAAGATGCCTTTTCCAGAATTCTCTAGGTATTAAACTCTGCCACCTAATCTCCTCCTGTTGCCAAAGAGTAGTGTGAACAGGTTATACCAACATGTGCAAATATTTCTGTTTTGAGTTCTCACACAGAATTACTCACACCAAGCTACTAAACAAGTACACCTGCTGTAACACATGTTGGAGGGGTGCTCTCCGAGACGGTCTCACAGGGGTAGGTGGAGTAGGGTGGGTGCTGTCTGTGCACACAGAGAGGCAAGGCTCACAGGAGGAGGCCTGAGCCCCCAGCACTCTTCTGTTCTCACAATGACCGTTAGGGAGTTTCCCATAAATCACGACACCCACAGACACGACCGCCAGAAACATGCTGATTCTGCATGGTCACACAGCATGGGCCTGAGGACCTAAGGGGAAGCAAACGCCACTCGACTCTTCTGACCACTGGTATCACTGTCACACATCCCTTCAAGGAGCGGAACCTCAGAAAACTAGAGAAGATGGCCAGGCAAGCTGCCTCAGCAGGGCCCACATAGCATGCTCCCATCTCTCTGAGAGAATGGGCTCCACAGACGTTCAGACTCGCCTGAGTGAATCAGAAGGAAATTTCAGCATCATCGGGAATACATTCAACAGGCCGGTAGGAGGATGGACTGGGAGACTGGGGTTGACAAATATACACTCCTGATACTACGCATCAAGTCAGCAACGAGTACAGACCTACTATACAGCACAGGGAACTCTACTCAGTGCTCTGTGGTGCAGTTAATGGGCAGGAAATCTGAAACCAGGGATATATGTGTTTATGTATATATAATTGGTTCACTCTGCTGTAGAGCAGAAATTGACACAGCAGTGTAAAGCAACTATAATGCAATAAATGAATGAGTGGATGAATGCATTTGTAACAAAGGAGCACCCTGGGCCCCCTAGAACTTGTGGAAATGAGGAGTCCAAACCCAGGGCGCAGCACAGCGCCAGGACTGCCCTCATGTTGGTCCACTGCCAATGGACTGCCTGGACCAGGCCTCTTCTACCCCAGAGACCTCGACACAGAGGCGGGGAAGGCAGCCAGTCGTGGTCTCGCCAGGGCTCTGCTCTTGCTCACGCAGCCATGCCAAGGCTGAGATCACTGGGAGAACAAGGGACCCACATTCCGCCTCAGGACAACAGACAGGTCCACTGTCACTCACTTCTCGGACGTCCTGCTGAAGTTTGATGTTCACTTCCTTGGGCTTGAGGAGGTCCTTCCTGGCCATGCCCAGGTCCTTCTCCAGCTCTGTTACGTAGGCAGAGAGGGCTGCCAGGCAGTCCTTCATCTGGCTCTGCTCCCGTGACTTCTGCTCCATGATTTTCTGGAGCTCGATCACGTGAGCCAGGTCTTCCTCACCTCATTTTGAGCCGTCACAGGTTCTCTAAGGGGGAAAGGAAACCTTAGACAGCCTTGTTTTGGGAGGGAGGGAACGCAGCACTTCCGGGAAATTGGTGAAGTCAAAACTGCCTTCTGCNGAATGAATGCATGAATGAACTTTTAACAAAGGAGCACACTGGGCCTCCTAGAACTTGTGGAAATGAGGAGTGCACACCCAGGGTGCACTACAGCACCAGGGCTGCTCTCATGTTGGTCCTCTGCCAACGCACCACCTGGACCAGGCCTCTTCTACCCCAGAGACCTCGACGCAGAGGCAGAGAAGGCAGCCAGTCGTAGTCTCGCCAGTGCTCTGCTCTTGCTCACACAGACGTGCCAAGGCTGAGATCCCCGGGAGAACAAGGGACCCACATTCCACCTCAGGACAACAGACACGTCCACTGTCACTCACTTCGCAGATGTCCTGCTGTAGCTGCATGCTCACTTCCTTGGACTTGAGGAGGTCGTTCCTGGCCGTGTCAAGGTCCTTCTCCAGCTCTGTTACGTAGACAGAGAGGGCTGCCAGGTGGTCCTTCATCTCCCTCTGCTCCCATGACTTCCTCCTGATGGTTTCCTTCAGCTCGATCACCTGACCCAGGCATTTGTCATGGCTTAGAGAGCCATCGCGGATTACCTAAGGGGGAAAGGAAACCTTAGACAGCCTTGTTTTGGGAGGGAGGAAATGCAGCACTTCCAGGAAATCGGTGAAGTCAAAACTGCCTTCTGAGCTGATCCTCATGGCCACTCAGACCTACATGGTGCACTGGTGAAAGGTCTCAACAGCCCCGCAAAGACTGGATAGTAAGACAAGAACCAGACATAGAGTGAGACTGAGGACATGCCTTTCCGTTGGGGGTTGGAATGTTTTCTTGCTTGAGATTTACATCAAGCACCCCATCCATTTGTATCTTTTTCGGGTTATTCTTCTCTTTAAGAATCATCCGCAAAGACCAAAAATTGAATCAGAATAAAGAAATAAGTAAAGACAGCAAAACTCCATTTGGAAAAACTCAACTCAAAACTGAAAATACAGCATAAAAGGAAAATACATGGTGATGCTATCCATCCCGAATAGAACCAGGTGATTCGAGTCAGAATTTGTCTCCTACTGGACAAAGGAGTACTTAAGAGATTCTGAAGCTCTGAGCCATAAATCTAGTGTATTAGTCATTAAAATAACCCAGTTGGGCTGCTCCTCAATCAGAAAGATATATAACATCTGATGCACACCACTACAGCCTTCAGTTTTTTAAAAATGAAAGGATACAGATAACAAGCCCTTGGACTGCAAGGAGATCCAACCACTCCATTCTGAAGGAGATCAGCCCTGGGTGTTCTTTGGAGGGAAAGATGCTAAAGCTGAAAATCCAGTACTTTGGCCACCTCATGCAAAGAGTTGACTCATTGGAAAAGACTCTGATGCTGAGAGGGATTAGAGGCAGGAGGAGAAGGGGGTGACTGAGAATGAGATGGGTGGATGGCATCACTGACTGGATGGATGTGAGTGTGAGTGAACTCCGGGAGTTGGTGATGCATAGGGAGGCCTGGCGTGCTGTGACTCATGTGGTTGCAAAGAGTCGGACACCTGAGTGACTGAACTGAACTGAACTAACTGAAATTACACGATGACTGATCAAACTTACCTCTTTATGTGTGGCACCTAATTCTTCTAACAAACTACACCTTTCAAGTGCTCCTCGTGTGTTGATGTGTGTATATACGTGAGTGCACTTCTTAGTGTATGCTGCTGCTGCTGCTGCTGTTAAGTCTCTTCAGGCAAGAGCACTGGAGTGGGTTGCCATCTCCTTCTCCAATGCATGAAAGTGAAAAGTGAAAGTGAAGTCGCTCAGCAGGGTCCCACTCTTAGTGACCCCAGGGACTGCAGCCTACCAGGCTCCTCCACCCATGGGATTTTCCAGGCAGGAGTACTGGAGTGGGTGCCATTGTATACTCACCCTAATACACGGCTACTGCAACAGAATACACTGAATGTATCTCATTGATCTTAATGTCAAGAAAATCTGCTTATTAACAGCTTTAAATTCTAAGTTTGAGAGGAAAAAAAATGTTATCCTAAAATAATTCTATTACCTAGTTTTTAATTGCAAATTGATTTACAGAATATAATAAATCTTGAGACATTTATACCAACTAATACTTTTTAACTGGAGGCTTCCCAGGTAGATCAGTGGTAAAGAGTCCACCTGCCAATGCAAGAGGGCAGATTCGATCCTTGGGTCGGGAAGATCCCCTGGACTAGAATATGGCTACCCACTCCAGTATTCTTGCCTGGGAAGTCCCAGGAAGAGAGGAGCATGGTGGGCTAGAGTCCACAGGGTCACAAAGACTCGGACATGACTGAGCATGGACGCAGGCAACACTTTTTAACCATATAAAACTCTGACTTCTCACAGAAAAAAAGTATTGACAAGAATTCAAGAAGCTCAAAAGTCAACTAGTTACATAAATACATGCATCATCCACCTAACAAGGCAGCAAGTGTACAAATCCAGGATGGCCGGGTGGCTGGTACCTTCTTGTCCAGGGCCTTGTGCTGTTCAAACAGTGATTTCAGTGCCTTGAGCACCTGCATCTCGCTGGTCATGCCAGCTGGGGATCGCGCCTGCCACTTGCCTGCCGTGATCTGCAGGGATGGTATATACCAGGAAACCAGGCACTCCAGGTGCTCCAGCAGCAGCTGCAGGGCAGGGCCAAAGGAGCACCTTCAACCTCATGCTTGAATTCAGGGCCGATAACTCCTCTCAGCCTCATGCTATAGCCGGAAACATGCTAAGGCAAGTCAGAATCCCGCCAGTTCAGTCTAAATTTAGAGTGGACTTCCCCAGTGGCCCAGTACTTAAGACTCCACACTTCTGCAGGCGTAATGGGTTTTAATCCCTGGCCGGGGAACTAAGACCCCACACAATCTGTAGCATGGACAAAAATGGACGTTAAGAGAACACCCCCCTCAAATGTACTAAAATTATATTAGCTCTCATCATAAATTTGAAGCAAAGTATGAGAACCCCAAACTGATCCACTCTGGTCTGCTCAGTGGGAAGATGTGAAAAATGACTTGAAAACCAGACAGAGTTTAAAGACAGCAACACGGAGCCCAGCGGTGACCCCCGCAGGGCAAATGTCAACACGTGAGAATCCCCTTACTGACCCTGGTGTTGTCCCTTTCTACTATTAGCGCAGCAATTTCTTCTTCTCTTGCAAGAAGCTGCTTCTGGCATATATTGAATTCTTCCGTAGATATTGCCAACTCCTAGAAAACAGTGAAATGAGTAAGTAACTAAATGCGAACACAAAGTAAAAAGAGAGCGAGACTCTGAAGACTGACCCTGTCAAGTCTCTCCAGACTCCACACAAAGGGTCTCCCTGCCCCTCCAGAGAAGAGGGG
>SJYA01011804.1:0-12325 GCA_006410615.1 Neotragus moschatus
AAGGGTTCTGTCAGAAGCTCCAGGCAAATGGGGCAGGTCAACTTCTCCTGTAGGTTCACTGATTTTCCTTAAGCCATAGAAACTTGTCCCCTCCTCCTACCTGTCCTGAATTCTGAGGATTCTCTTGTTCGCCGAGCTTTGCATTATTGGGAAAGAGAAAAGGAACAGATTAAGAAAGGTAGAAGTACATTGCTTATAAAGTTAATACAGGCCAAGAAATGTGGAGGATCTAAAAGAAACTGTAGAGAAACATGGGAAAGGGAAAACAAGGGAGATAAGGGACCTGACCAAAACAACACTTCATCATAATTTTAAGCACATTGCTATCAGTTCTTGATTTATATCGTATCAAATTCCATCCTTATCTGTGCAGTGATTCTTGCTATTTGAATTTTACCAAAGAACAGTTGCCTTTATGATTTTCCTACTAAGATACTTGTATGATGCACCATGCATCCTGCTTTTTCTTTCCAGTGCCCAGGAAGCAGTCTCAGTATCAAAAGACTGAAACCACTTAAAGCCATTGGGCTTTTTTATCCACTCTTCTCTCAGCACCAGAGGCTGCCACTGACATCCATATAACTCTCTCTTATAGTTCAGTAAACTGTCTTCTGACACAGTCCCATCATAAAGACCTGCTCTATCTAAAGTATTTACAGTGTAGCCATGCCATCATTTGCTATGCACTGACAATGATTTCCGATATCATCATCAACTCATATATGACAATGTGTTTGTATGTATAAGAGGAAACCCTTCAGCTAATGTGTAAATGGAGACAATGACTTAAAAAGATCATGTGTATTCAATACATAGAATGAGGTTGAACATAACATGTTAGGGGTCCTCCTTCAGAGACCTGTCTCCTATCACACTGAGTAAAATGAAAGAAAAGAAACTTTACAGACTCAATTAATACTCAGAGCAATGAGTGAACTCTGCTAGGTTCTGTCTATATAAATAGTGATTTCATCTTGGTCTAAAAACATTTATTGAATTATAGAAGTCTGATATCTAAAAGCACATAAACTTGGATGAAATGAATATCAGTCTTGAGAAAATCATCTCAAAATATTAGTCCAGGTCATGAAACTAATTATCATTGATGAATTACGTGCTGGTAGCAGGGCTAATATCTACATGAAGTAAGATGGATGTAAAAAGAGGACTTAGAGCCAAGATGACAGAGGAATAGGTGGATGTGAAGCACATCTTTCTCCGTGGATACATCAGGAATACACCTCCAGACCCAGAAGAGCTTGCAGAACACCAGCTAAGAACGGACAGGAACACCAGACCAGCAGAAAAGAATATATCAAACCATGCAAAACTCAATAGGACAAAGGAAGAAGGGTCAAAAAGACGAGAGTAGGACTGGATTTACCTCAGGAGGGTGGAGGAACTGAAGCAGGGGTCAGATCCGCACCCTGGGACAACTGTTTCGGGTAGAGGTGAAGCATTTGAGGCTGTTGAGAGTGAAGCAGCTGATCTTTCGCAGTCTGACTGGAATGAGAATCACCCAGACAACCCTTGCTGCAGCCATATATACTCAGGACAGGGAATAAGTCCCCTAGAAAGTGCAGCAACTGGGAGCTGGAGCATAGAGCTTGGAGAGCAATCCCAGGGCAAGATTTGCTGTTGACTTCAGGGAGACAGCCTAAGAGGATTGTGGAGGAGATGTCATGGGAAATGTTTGTGAAGGAAGGCCAAGCAAACATGGAGTCAGGGTGATACTGCTGAGTCACACACAGAAGACATTGACATCTCCATAGCTTCTCTCTCCCCGCATGTCATCACTGAACAGCGGGGGGGACCATCTCCAGATACAGACACAAAGACAGAAAGACCCCAGAGAGAGTGGCCCTGTAAGTGCCTGATGCACATAGCAGCAGAGAAGGACCCTAGTCAGGGTGGCCCATTAAGGGCTTGATGTGCTGAGAAATGGAGAAGGCCTCCAAAGGGGCGGGGAGGGTCCTGTAAGTCCCCGAGGTACCCAGAAACAGGGAAGGGCCCCAACTGGAGCAGGGGGGAGTCCTGTAAATGCCTGAATGGATCAGGCAACAGAGAAGGCCTAGTCAAAGAGGCCTTCTAATTGCCAGCTGCCAGAGGCTTCCCTGGTGGCTCAGACGGTAAAGTGTCTGCCTGCAATGTGGGAGATCTGGGTTCGATCCCTAGGTCAGGAAGATCCTCTGGAGAAGGAAATGCCAACCCACTCCAGAACTCTTGCTGGAAAATCCCGTGGATGGAGGAGCCTGATCGCAAAGAGCAGGACACGACTGAGCGACTTCTCTTGGAGGCTAGGATGAAGCTCTAATAGGACTGTAGCTCTTGCAGCTGAGGCAGCTGGTGACCCTGGGCACTTGACGCCACCAAAGTTCCCATGATCCAAGCAGCTGTGTTGTCTCCATGCTCAATCCTCACCGGGGCAGAGCTGCCAGAAGCAAGTTGTGGGCCTCCGTGGTGGCTCAGACAGTAAAGAATCTGCCTGTATTGCAGGAGCCCTGGGTTTGATCCCTGGTTCAGGAAGATCTCATGGAGAAGGGAATGGCAACTCACTCCAGTGTTCTTGCCTGGAGAACTCTGTGGAGAGAGGAACCCGGAAAAACCCTAATAGCACCATATCTTCTGTGACAGTTGCCACTGGCACCTCTATGTATCCAGCACGGCCATGGGTCCAAGCGCCTGTGCCACCCCCTCGAATGATCCTCACTTGGACAGAGCAGCCAGAGGCTAGGAAAAACCCTAAGGACCCTTATTCCCTGTTGTCCAAGCTGCTGGTTTCTCTTAGTACCTGGTACTTCCAGGGCCCCTGCGATCCAAGCAGCTGCACTGCCTCCATACCAGGTCCTCCCGGGGGCAAACCCAAGTCCTCCAGAGCAGCCTCAGGACCAAAGCCCTGTAGACCACTCACATGCAGAGGTGCAGATAAAACCATTGTTGAAATCCAGGGGTAGTGTGGCTAAGGAAGAGAACCCAAAACCTACCCACCCGTGGTATAAGCTGCAGATTAAATTCTCATGATCAACTAGGCAGATTTGTGTCTATGGAATATATATAAGGACAACGAGAGGTCCTGCAAAAGAAAACACGCTAGCACAGGCCGATGCAGACATTAGAGGCAAGAAAATGCAGGGGTAGGGCCAGATTAGGATCAGGTCTAGAGACTAGCCCAGTATTGGAGGGCATCCTAGGGAGGTGAGGTGGAGTATGAGAGGGAGGGAAAAGACACTGACAGGTGAGATCCAAGAAAAGCATTCATTATTCTTATATTTTAACTTGTTCTGTCATTGTTTCTGGAATTTTTTCTCTTTTCCTTTTTTTCCCTCTATTGCTGTAGTTGTTGATTTTATTAATGCTATTAAATCTATTTACACTTGGGAGAATTTTCTTGTTGTTGTTAATCAGACTGCTTATTTCCTTTAAATATGTCTGCCTCTACAATGGCAACCCACTCCAGTACTCTTGCCTGGAAAATCCCATGGACAGAAGAGCCTGGTAGGCTGCAGTCCAGGGGGTCACGAAGAGTTGGACACGATTGAGTGACTTCACTTTCACTTTTCACTTTTATGCGTTGGAGAAGGAAATGGCAACACACTCCAGTGTTCTTGCCTGGAGAATCCAGGGACAGTGGAGCCTGGTGGGCTGCCGTCTATTGGGTTGCACAGAATCAGAAATGACTGAAGCCACTTTGCAGCAGCAGCAGCCTCTACATTGGCCTTTTGCTGTTGTGAAGGTTTATCCCCATTTTTTTTAATTAAAAAATGTATTATTATTATTTTTCTACATATACTTTTTACTTGCTTTTCTTATTCTCCTGTTGTAATTATTCTTTAGTGTATATAAGTCTCCTTTACCTACTTCTATTTAAGTTTTCTTTTCTTTCTTTCTTTCCTCTTTTCTTCTCACCATGCTTATTAGTCTGTTTTGTTTTCATTGCTTTATTCCCCAGCTTGCATATTGTTTAATTTTATTTTCCAGGTACGTTTTTGTTTTGTTTTTAACTGGTTATCAGTTTTTCCATTCCTTTGCTCACCAGATCAATCTCTTCTACTTTCTTTTCTTCCTTTTTTTTGACTGTTTTGGTTTTGGTTACGTGTGTATGTAAGTGTACACATATAAAGTTCAAACAGGAAACTTATAGACAGAATTTTCTTCTTTTGTGATTGTAGTAAAGCAGTTTCTACTAAGTATGATAAANAATGGCAACACACTCCAGTGTTCTTGCCTGGAGAATCCAGGGACAGTGGAGCCTGGTGGGCTGCCGTCTTTTGGGTTGCACAGAAACAGAAATGACTGAAGCGACTTAACAGCAGCAGTAGCCTCTACATTGGCCTTTTGCTGTTGTGAAGGTTTATCCCCATTTTTTTAAATTAAAAAATGTATTATTATTATTTTTCTACATATTCTTTTTACTTGCTTTTCTTATTCTCCTGTTGTAATTATTCTTTAGTGTATATGTTTCCTTTACCTACTTCTATTTAAGTTTTCTTTTCTTTCTTTCTTTCTTCTCTTCTTCTCACCATGCTTATTAGTCTGTTTTGTTTTCATTGCTTTATTCCCCAGCTTGCATATTGTTTAATTTTGTTTTCCAGATACGTTTTTGTTTTGTTTTTAACTGGTTATCATTTTTTCCATTCCTTTGCTCACCAGATCAATCTCTTCTACTTTCTTCTTCTTTTTTTTTTTGACGGTTTTGGTTTTGGTTATGTGTGTATGTAAGTGTACATACACATATAAAGTTCAAACAGGAAACTTATAGACAGAATTTTCTTCTTTTGTGACAGTAGTAAAGCAGTTTCTACTAAGTACGATAAAACCACAAATTATGGATATTGTATGGGAAGAGTCTTTTTTTCCTAAATAGAACTTTAAAGTGAAAATGTGCTTTGTTTATTTCCAAGATAGTCATCTACTATTATTTAATATAAATTTCTTGCATCACTATTATTTAATATAAATTCCTTCAGACGATGTTCCACATCTGAGATGAGGTTTCTCACCAGCGGGCTTTGCTGGATTAGCACATGCTCAGAGTCTGCGAGGTTACATGCACCAACTTCCACCTTACTCTTCAGTTTTTGCGTTTCCTTCACCTCCTCATATTTAAGGTTCTTTCTCAGTTTTTGAAACACTGCCTTGACATTTTGTCTCTTACGTTGTATTTGATCTTTCAGGAGTACAAAAAAGAGACAGAGGAAGACAGGGAGAGAGAAAGGAGGGAAGCAACGATTAGGGAACTTCACATGATAGTTCTTTTTTTCTCTACATCACATTTCAAAACAGTGTCCCAAGTCTGCATTGTTGAAGACAACTCATAGCCAAATGGGACCCCTGGCTGTGACTCAGTCTTCACACGGCTGTCCAGGATGCTCACGCCTTCCTGCAGTACTCGTGACTCCCTCCCACCNAATGGCAACACACTCCAGTGTTCTTGCCTGGAGAATCCAGGGACAGTGGAGCCTGGTGGGCTGCCGTCTATTGGGTTGCACAGAATCAGAAATGACTGAAGCCACTTTGCAGCAGCAGCAGCCTCTACATTGGCCTTTTGCTGTTGTGAAGGTTTATCCCCATTTTTTTTAATTAAAAAATGTATTATTATTATTTTTCTACATATACTTTTTACTTGCTTTTCTTATTCTCCTGTTGTAATTATTCTTTAGTGTATATAAGTCTCCTTTACCTACTTCTATTTAAGTTTTCTTTTCTTTCTTTCTTTCCTCTTTTCTTCTCACCATGCTTATTAGTCTGTTTTGTTTTCATTGCTTTATTCCCCAGCTTGCATATTGTTTAATTTTATTTTCCAGGTACGTTTTTGTTTTGTTTTTAACTGGTTATCAGTTTTTCCATTCCTTTGCTCACCAGATCAATCTCTTCTACTTTCTTTTCTTCCTTTTTTTTGACTGTTTTGGTTTTGGTTACGTGTGTATGTAAGTGTACACATATAAAGTTCAAACAGGAAACTTATAGACAGAATTTTCTTCTTTTGTGATTGTAGTAAAGCAGTTTCTACTAAGTATGATAAAACCACAAATTATGGATATTCTATGGAAAGAGTCTTTTTTTCCTAAATAGAACTTTAAAGTGAAAATGTGCTTTGTTTATTTCCAAGGTAGTCATATACTATTATTTAATATAAATTCCTTGCATCACTATTATTTAATATAAATTCCTTCAGACGATGTTCCACACCTGAGATGAGGTCTCTCACCAGCGGGCTTTGCTGGATTAGCACATGCTCAGAGTCTGCCAGGTTACATACAACAACTTCCACCTTACTCTTCAGTTTTTGCATTTCCTTCACCTCCTCATATTTAAAGTTCTTTCTCAGTTTTTGAAACACTGCCTTGACATTTTGTCTCTCACGTTGTATTTGATCCTTCAGGAGTACGAGAAAGAGACAGAGGAAGACAGGAAGAGAGAAAGGAGGGAAGCAACGATTAGGGAACTTCACATGATAGTTCTTTTTTTCTCTACATCACATTTCAAAACAACTGTCTCTTATACACATCTTTGGAGGCTNTTTTGTCTCTCACGTTGTATTTGATCCTTCAGGAGTACGAGAAAGAGACAGAGGAAGACAGGAAGAGAGAAAGGAGGGAAGCAACGATTAGGGAACTTCACATGATAGTTCTTTTTTTCTCTACATCACATTTCAAAACAATGTCCCAAGTCTGCATTGTTGAAGACAACTCATAGCCAAACGAGACGCCTGGCTGTGACTCAGTCTTCACACGGCTGTCCAGGATGCTCGTGCCTTCCTGCAGTACTTGTGACTCCCTCCCACCACCTTCTGCTAAGGTTGAACACTGAAGACAGGTGTAAGTTGCTCAGTTACCTTTCACAGAACTATGAAAGTGAAAGTGAAAGTCATTCAGCTGTGTCCAACACTTTGTGACCCCATGG
The DNA here is from genome assembly GCA_006410615.1 of Neotragus moschatus. Taxonomy (NCBI): domain Eukaryota; kingdom Metazoa; phylum Chordata; class Mammalia; order Artiodactyla; family Bovidae; genus Neotragus; species Neotragus moschatus. The sequence goes on from SJYA01011804.1 coordinate 6,904, forward strand.
ACTATACAGTATATGGAATTCTCCAGGCTGGAATACTGGAGTGAGGGAGTAGCCTATCCCTTCTCCGGGGGATCTTCCCAACCAAGGAATCAAACCGGGCTCTCCTGCATTGAACGCAGATTCTAAAACAGCTGAGCTACCAGAGACGCCAAGACAGAGCCATGAGCTATTGCCAAATGTCTCATTCAGAAGAGTCAAGGACAAAACCACATGACAGGAAAGGAATATGAAATTCCCTTGTTATCCTCATGAGAGATGCCCTCTATATAAATACCTCCCTTCAAGTTTCTATGTTCATGTGTGATATGTTCCCTTTTTAGCCCACCCCGTCAGGCGTAGGATGAAGGAAAGGACTAACCAAATGACAACAGTCAGGGAACAAAGAGGAAGGCTGCTGCTTGTGACCACTCGAGGTCCTGTCCAGTATAGCTCTCTAACTCCCTCGGGAAGTGCCTTCTCCTCCCTTCCAGGCAGCAAAGTCTGCTCGGACTTTAACTTCCAACTCCTTAGCTTCCAGCTGCTTCTCCCTCAGCTTCTCTAGAGCTTCTTCTGTGAGAAAAGAACCACATCAGAGTCAAGCTTTGGGCTTTCTCAGTATCACTGTAGAGGATAAATGAGAGAGAAATGAGTCTGATTTCCAAATAGAATCTACTTTACAAAAACTGTAGAGANTAGCTTCCAGCTGCTTCTCCCTCAGCTTCTCTAGAGCTTCTTCTGTGAGAAAAGAACCACATCAGAGTCAAGCTTTGGGCTTTCTCAGTATCACTGTAGAGGATAAATGAGAGAGAAATGAGTCTGATTTCCAAATAGAATCTACTTTACAAAAACTGTAGAGAAAAGGTATTAGAATATATGACCTGGGAGAAAACCTGAGGTGGGGAATGTATTCTTAAGACTCAAGAGATAGGAGTCAGCATTCTCTCTCCAAAGAAGACTGGTTCTCTTTGCTCTAGAGGAACCTGATCTTGCAGCAGGGAAAAACTTACACCTCAGTCCACCCCGTGTCCTCATTACCCTCCTGTTCAAAGTCATCCTGAGAGCTTCTTTGGGCATCAGATCTCCACCTACTTCTGATTAAAAGTCTGTGTGTAAGATCATTACTTTGTATTTAGGGGAATTCACAGAAACGTCCCTAAGACATCCGAAGGTGGGCATAGGATGAAAAGAGATCACAGGTCTCGAGTCTATGGTGACCAGGTAAGCAAAGTCCAATGCAAAGTGGAGATTTCCCCTCAAGTAACACTTTATGGTCTGTCTTTCCTCCATTCTGCTCTCTTACCTGATAGTCCTGGGCAACCTCTTCTAGGAGGAATGTGTGGTGCCCATGGTGTTCCTGGGACCGCTCACAAAGCCAGCAAATGACTTCCCTATCCTCCTCGCAGAAGAGCATGAGTCTCTNTCTGAATGTTGAGCTTTAAGCCAACTTTTTCACTCTCCCCTTTCACTTTCAACAAGAGGCTTTTTAGTTTCTCTTCACTTTCTGCCATAATGGTGATGTCATCTGCATATCTGAGGTCTTGATATTTCTCCCAGCAATCTTTGTCTCTTAAATGCTTATTTATCTATTCAGTAAAAAATAAGTCACAAGAATCAGTAATTTAGGACATTTAATCTGTAACTTGCTATTCATCAACTAAACTGTCTCCTCTCTTCTATCCCATTTTCATAATGTTACCAATAAGCACTCAATCACTGTCCAATAACTAGAGCATTTATTTGCACTTTAGTTTGTACTGAGACAGTTTTGTTCAAGTTCTTAACAGTTTGTAGCCATCTAATATTCTTAATCATCAGAGATGTTGTTTTCTTTGAGCAGATATTTATCAGTATATTTGGTGTCTTTAATATTAGACCTATTTCCATGTTGCCTAAAACTAGTACAACAGCTGAGTCCACATACAAAAAACAAAAATCAAAGTCTCTCTGCTCTTATCTTGTATATGACAAAAATCAAATAAAACTGCAATAAATAGAACATTTTGTGAGTACAGTTACAACTTCAATCAGTNTTTGGTGTCTTTAATATTAGACCTATTTCCATGTTGCCTAAAACTAGTACAACAGCTGAGTCCACATACAAAAAACAAAAATCAAAGTCTCTCTGCTCTTATCTTGTATATGACAAAAATCAAATAAAACTGCAATAAATAGAACATTTTGTGAGTACAGTTACAACTTCAATCAGTGCTTAATTTTGAAGCTCTGGCCTTGTCATCAGAATCTGGTCTGTGTCTTTCTCCAATTCTATTTACTCCACCTATATTGTCTTTTGGAGAAGGAAATGACAGCCCACTCCAGTATTCTTCCCTGGAGAATTCCATGGACAGAGGAACCTGGTGGAGTATAGTCCATGGAGCTGCAAAGAGTCAGACACGACTGAGCAACTATCATTCATATTGACTTTATTCTCAGTTAACGAAGAAAGCAAAAATCTCCTGACATAAACTCCAGAAGAAAAGAGAATTTTTCTTCCCATTATTCTGGAAAGTTCAGATGCTTACAGGCACTAGCCTGTAGGATTGGGTACAATATTTAAAACATCATTGTGTTGTTGCTGGAAGGAAATGAAGCGGTGGTACAGGAAGTTTCTATTTTTACTGAAATGAAGCTGGTGTTAGTCAAGAGTAGATCATGATGGGATAGGAAACATTCTAATCATTAGAGCAACTATTAGGAAAAAATGAAAAAAATATACATAGTTAGAAAGTAACAAACAATATTTGATATCAGAGATATTTAACACAAAAGAAGCTAGTTGAAGTGAATGGGAAGAATGAAAACTAGCCATACGGAATGCAAATAGAAAAATGATAAATTTAAATATAACCAGATGAATGATTGCATTATTAAATGGGATTGTATTAATACCCCTATTAAAAGGAAGGTTTTTTGACCTGATAAAAAGTCACTATTGCCATCTACAGGACATATATTTTACATTCATTGATATAAGAAGGGTGAAGTTAAAAACATAGAAAGCTATATATCATACGAACAGGAAAACTCAAGTGTCCATATCACAGACGCTGGGGTTTCTTGCCCAGTGTTACCTGCAGCATCTCCATTGTTGACCCTTCCAGACGATGTTCCACATCTGAGATAAGATTTCTCATCAGCGGGCTCTGCTGGATTAGCACATGCTCAGAGTCTGCCAGGTTACGTAGACCAACTTCCACCTTACTCTTCAGTTTTTGCATTTCCTTCACCTCCTCATATTTAAGGTTCTTTCTCAGTTTTTGAAACACTGCCTTGACATTTTGTCTCTCACGTTGTATTTGATCCTTCAGGAGCACGAGAAAGAGAGAGAGGAAGACAGGGAGAGAGAAAGGAGGGAAGCAACGATTAGGGAAGCTCACATGATATTTTTTTTTTCTCTACATCACATTTCAAAACAATAGTCCCAAGTCTGCATTGCTGAAGACAACTAATAGCCAAATGGGACCCCTGGCTGTGACTCAGTCTTCACACGGCTGTCCAGGATGCTCGTGCCTTCCTGCAGTACTCGTGACTCCCTCCTACCACCTTCTGCTAAGGTTGAACACTGAGGACAGGTGTAAGTTGCTCAGTTATCTTTCACAGAACTATGANAGGAAACTTATAGACAGAATTTTCTTCTTTTGTGACAGTAGTAAAGCAGTTTCTACTAAGTACGATAAAACCACAAATTATGGATATTGTATGGGAAGAGTCTTTTTTTCCTAAATAGAACTTTAAAGTCAAAATGTGCTTTGTTTATTTCCAAGATAGTCATCTACTATTATTTAATATAAATTTCTTGCATCACTATTATTTAATATAAATTCCTTCAGACGATGTTCCACATCTGAGATGAGGTTTCTCACCAGCGGGCTTTGCTGGATTAGCACATGCTCAGAGTCTGCGAGGTTACATGCACCAACTTCCACCTTACTCTTCAGTTTTTGCGTTTCCTTCACCTCCTCATATTTAAGGTTCTTTCTCAGTTTTTGAAACACTGCCTTGACATTTTGTCTCTTACGTTGTATTTGATCTTTCAGGAGTACAAAAAAGAGACAGAGGAAGACAGGGAGAGAGAAAGGAGGGAAGCAACGATTAGGGAACTTCACATGATAGTTCTTTTTTTCTCTACATCACATTTCAAAACAGTGTCCCAAGTCTGCATTGTTGAAGACAACTCATAGCCAAATGGGACCCCTGGCTGTGACTCAGTCTTCACACGGCTGTCCAGGATGCTCACGCCTTCCTGCAGTACTCGTGACTCCCTCCCACCACCTTCTGCTAAGGTTGAACACTGAGGACAGGTGTAAGTTGCTCAGTTATCTTTCACAGAACTATGAAAGTGAAAGTGGAAGTCACTCAGTTGTGTCCAACACTTTGTGACCCCATGGACTATACAGTATATGGAATGCTCCAGGCTGGACTACTGGAGTGAGTGAGTAGCCTATCCCTTCTCCAGGGGATCTTCCCAACCAAGGAATCAAACCAGCTCTCCTGCATTGAACGCAGATTCTAAAACAGCTGAGCTACCAGGGACGCCAAGACAGACTCATGAACTATTGCCAAATGTGTCATTCAGAAGAGTCAAAGACAAAAGCACACGACAGGAATGGAATATGAAATTCCCTTGTTATCCTCATGAGAGATGCCCTCTGTATAAATACCTCCCTTCCAGTTTCTATGTTCATGTGTGATATGTTCCCTTTTTAGCCCACCCCGTCAGGCGTAGGATGAAGGAAAAGACTCATCAAATGACAACAGTCATGGAACAAAGAGGAAGGCTGCTGCTTGTGACCGCGCGACGTCCTGTCCAGGATAGCTCTCTAACTCCCTCGGGAAGTGCCTTCTCCTCCCTTCCAGGCAGCAAAGTCTGCTCGGACTTTAACTTCCAACTCCTCAGCTTCCAGTTGCTTCTCCCTCAGCTTCTCTAGAGCTTCCTGGAGTTTCTTCTGTGAGAAAAGAGCCACATCAGAGTCAAGCTTTGGGCTTTCTCAGTATCACTGCAGAGGATAAATGAGAGAGAAATGAGTCTGATTTCCAAAGAGAATCTACTTTACAAAAACTGTAGAGAAAAGCTATTAGAATATATGACCTGGGAGAAAACCTGAGGTGGGGAATGTATTCTTAAGACTCAAGAGATAGAAGTCAGCATTCTCTCTCCAAAGAAGACTGGTTCTCTTTGCCCTAGAGAAACCTGATCCTGCAGCAGGGAAAAACTTACGCCTCAGTCCACCCCATGTCCTCATTACCCTCCTGTTCAAAGTCATCCTGAGAGCTTCTTTGGCCTCAGATCTCCACCTACTTCTGATTAAAAGTCTGTGTGTAAGATCATTACTTTGTAATTGGGAGAATTCACAGAAACGTCCCTAAGACATCAGAAGGTGGGCATAGGATGAAAAGAGATCACAGGTCTCGAGTCTATGGTGACCAGGTAAGCAAAGTCCAA
>SJYA01011807.1:0-12383 GCA_006410615.1 Neotragus moschatus
TCAGTTCTAATGAGATGGATGAAATTGGAGCCAATTATACAGAGTGAAGTAAGCCAGAAAGAAAAGCACAGATACAGTATACTAATGCATATATATGGAATTTAGAAATATGGTTATAATAACCGTATATGCGAGACAGCAAAAGAGACACAGATGTATAGAATAGACTTTTGGACTTTGAAGGAGAGGGAGAGGGTGGGATGGTTTGGGAGAATGGCACTGAAACATGTACACTATCATGTAAGAAATGAATCGCCAGTCTATGTTCGATACAGGATACAGGATACTTGGGACTGGTGCATGGNATTTAGAAATATGGTTATAATAACCGTATATGCGAGACAGCAAAAGAGACACAGATGTATAGAATAGACTTTTGGACTTTGAAGGAGAGGGAGAGGGTGGGATGGTTTGGGAGAATGGCACTGAAACATGTACACTATCATGTAAGAAATGAATCGCCAGTCTATGTTCGATACAGGATACAGGATACTTGGGACTGGTGCATGGGGATGATCCAGAGAGTTGATGTGGGGTGGGAGGTGGGGGAGGGGTTCAAGATTGGTAACTCATGTACACCTGAAATGGAATAAATAAATAAATAAAATTTTAAAAATAAAAAAAAAATAAAAATGTATGTAATAAAAAGATAAAAATTAAAAATAAAATGGAAAAAAATTGCATGACTTAGCCCCACATATATAGCAGAAACCTATGAAAATACTGAAATAAACTGGAAATTTTAGCCCATTTATCTCATTTCCATTTATTACATTCTTGAAGAGTGCAAACTGGGCTCATGATCTTAGTCAAGGACAGAAGCATGAAGAAACAAACACATCCACCTTCTTGCTAGGGCAAGTCCATCTCTGTTGAGTATTTTTCTACAAGTAAGTGATATTTTACCATGCAGCACAAATTACGTCAATCACCTCTGAGAACAAAAAAAGTATCTGAAGCCATTTCTTCAATCATTGCCAAATTTGACAAATTTTTAAATTTCTCAATTTTTATAAAATTGAGATTTTTTTAAATTTCAATTTTTATAAAATATGGATATTTTGTTGAAAGAAACAAAAATTCTCAAAATGCCTTTATTGAAAACATACCAGGAAATTCTATGGAACACACATATAAGAAATAACTCCATGTCCAGTGGAAAAAGGAAAGTCATTTGGTATTTCTGTTTTATTTTTTCTCAGCCTCTCTCCATGTACTATCTCACTGTTACTTCCTTCTGCATACTTCAGTTGTGTCTGATTCTTTGTGACTCTATAGACCGTAGCCTGCCAGGATCCTCTGCCTATGGGATTCTCCAGGAAAGAATATTGGAGTGGGTTGCCATGCCCTCCTCCAGGGGATCTTCCTGACCCAGGTATCAAACCTGCATCTCCTGTGGTTCCTGCATTGTAGGTTGGTTCTTTACCAGTAGTGCCACCTGGGAAACCCCTAAGTTACTTTATGTTTTTTTTTTTTTAATTAATTTATTTATTTTTTCATCTCAAGTGTACATGAGTTCCCAATCTTGAACCCCCCCCTTCCCACTCCACATCAGCTCTCTGGATCATCCCCGTGCACCAGTCCCAAGCATCCTGTATCCTGAACTGAATATAGACCGAGGATTTGTTTCCCACACGACAGCACACGTGTTTCAGTGTCATTCTCCCAAACCTTCCCCACCCCCTCCCTCCAAGTCCAAAAGTCCATTCCATGCATCTGTGTCTCTTTTAATGTCTTGTATACAGGGTTATCATCACCATGTTTCTAGATTCCATATATATGAGTTAGTATACTGTATTGGTACTTTTCTTTCTGGCTTACTTCACTCTGTACCTAAGTTACTTTAATATTTGTCAAATAGTTAATGATTTGTCTTATTTGAGGATATCAAATAAAACCCTTGATAAATAAGTATCTACTTGGTTGGGTACAAGTGTTTAATAAATAGGGCTTCCCAGGTGTCACTACTGGTAAAGAACCAGCCTGGAATGTAGGAGACATAAGAAACATGGATTTGAACACTGGTTCCAGAAGATCTCCTGGAGGAGGGCATGGCAACCCACTCCAGTATTTTTGCCTGGAGAAACAGATGAGCCTGGTGGTCTACAGTCCATAGGGTCACAAAGAGTCTGACACGACTTAAGCAACTTAAAACACACACATACACAAATACACATTTAATGAATACCAGCATGTGTTAGGTACTTTCATAAATCCTAAAGATACTAACCCTTGGACTGCAAAGATATCAAAGCAGTCCTTCCTAAAGGAAATCAGTACTGAATATTCATTTGAAGGACTGATGGTGAAGCTGAAACTCCAATACTTTGGCCATCCAATGTGAAGAACTGACTTTAAAAAAGACTCTCATGCTGGGAAAGATTGAAGGCAGGAGGAGAAGGAGATGACAGAGGATGAGGTGGTTGGATGGCATTACTGATGCAATGGACATGAGTCTGAGCAGGCTCTGGGAGTTGGTAATGGACAGGGAGGCCTAGCATGCTGCAGTCCATGGAGTCACAAAGAGTTGGACATGACTGAGTGACTGAGCTGAAAGATTCTAACATGAATGAGTCAAATTCCTATACTTTGATGATTCTGAGTAGAATATGGTGACAAAAAATGGCCATGTTAATAAGTTAGCTAATAATTTAATAAATCTTGATTTTGATTTTATACTTATTAAACTTAATACATAAATTAATAAGCACATCAATATGTAAGTACTTTACTTTCAACAAGTGATAGAAAATGAAGGGTGTAGGATGAAGGGGGTTGGTTTCTTTTGTTAGGGGGTTTAGGATGGTCTTGCCAATAAGGTAAATTTTGATCTATGATCTAAATAATGAGAGAGAACTATACAAGGAACTGGGAATGGGGAAGGGAAATCCGATTTAGATTTTCTGAAAAAAATCTCCCAACAAAAAATACCTAGAAGTGTTGGATAAAATATCAGTAAATATTTTAATTGCATAATCAAGTTTCAAAAACAATAAAGAAACTCCTCAGATGCTGAAAACAAAAGAGCTAGATAACAGCTGAATCTATCCCTTGAAGACATTATGTGATAAAAGGAACCTAGAGCCTTGATTTTGGTGGCTCCATAGTGTCAGAGAAAAATCTCCATACAAGTTGTATACTTGGAACTAAGTTCTCAATATAAAGCTGGAAACAATGAAAGGCCACACCTCAGTGAAAGGTGGAAAATAAAAATCCTACTTGAAAAACATTTCCTACTCCAGGGAATCTTCCTGACCCAAGGATTGAACCTGGAGCTCCTACACTGTAGGCAGATTCTTTACCACTGAGCCACTGAGGAAACTCTAAACAAGAAGAAAAGGAAAAAAAAAAAAAAGAAGAAGAAAAGGTGGCTTGTCTCTTTTGGCAATCATTTGAATGGAGGTAAATATCTGTGGTCATAATATAAAATACTGTTCCCAAAAATAAAGAGATAAACTATTGCTTTCATGCACCCGTGAGACATTCTTGAATACCAACTACACACTTACACATATCACAGTCAAACTTGAAAACCAAAGATTAAGAGGGAAAATATTTTCAAAAACCAAAGGGAAACATAAGAGATCCATTACACATAGGGAAAAAATTATAAGAATATAGGTGTACTTTTTATTAGAAACATTGGAGGCCAAAAAATAGTGGAATGACATCTTTAATGTGCAAGGAGGGAATATCAGGATTCTATATCTATTCATTCAAAAATGAAGGTGAAGTTAAGACATTTTCAGATAAACAAAAGCTGAGAGAATTTGTTGTTAACAGAACTGCACTGCAAAGAAAAATAAAGCAAATTCCGACAGTAGAGGAAAATGTTACCAAGATACCCTGTTTTCTCCACAGCAACGTGTTTATCCCCCTTCCTTCCTAACCACCAAAATGAGAATGGTTTATTTCCCCCACTTCTCCTTACCTCCCACCAGCTACCAACACTCTTCCTAAATCATAGGATATGTTATCAGGTTAGGATGTTGTAATCCAGTCTGTGGTAATACAGTGTTTCTTCTACTCCAAGAATATTTATTTGGCATTTATATTGCAAAATCTTAGTCACTTCTAATGTTGTCTTTTTAAGGTTAACTTATGCATACAGTGAATCAATTGCTCTCCATTAGAGATCTCTGTTGTGCTTAAACTGTTGTTCAGTCACTGCCCAGTTGTGATTGTTTTCTTTATCTGAAAACATACACAAGTAATATTCCTCTTGATTCTAATAGGGGACTGAAATTAAGGGTGACACCATGGTTGTTTACCCTAATTATTTCCTCTCTGTTGTGTATAAATGTTATTTAACTATTCACTAGCTTTCAGCCATTTTGACTTTTACTTTTATAACTTTTTCCTGAATAAAAGCTTGTGAAATTTTCTTTCTAAATTTAGAAATTCAATAATTTTACTAGAAATAGGTCTAGGTGGATGTCCCTTTTCTGGGATTAACAGAACTTCATCAATGTGCTAAATAAGATCAACATTGCAAAGAAATTCTTTGTATTTTTCATTTCTTGAAATTCTTTTATATTATTTGGAACTTCAGATACACATAATAAAATCAAAGATTTCCCAAGAGTATGCTCTACTTTAAATATTCCTCCATTCATTTTTTTTAAATTTATATTTAATAGAAGGATAATTGCTTTACAGTGTTGTACTGGTTTCTTCTATACAACATGAATCAGCTATAAGTATACAAAAATATTCCTCCATTCATTTTATATGAAACATTGAATAGACTCAGTAAAGATGCTAACACATATAAAAATTCCAAAGAGACTAAGCTTTATTACCTACTGATTTCATAAAGAGTATATCAAGTAAAATTTCCATAGCACAGACAAGTTACAAAATATTATAAAGCTACATGATGAGTCTAATAATTTGACCCCATAGGAATGGTAATAGGAGATAATGAACATGCTAAATTGTAAGCAAAAGTTTTCATGAGACTTAAGAATGCTTTGCTTGCGTTATAAACAACTGTGTTCTAAAAGGAAAATAAATGATACAGAAAAAAAGCCTAGCATAATTTAGGTGAAAATAAAAATTGATTAACATAATAATATTCTGCAGAAAGAGTGTGTTTAATTTGACTAGATATATGCTTTATCAGAAATTGACCTCATTAAGAACCACGTGACTTCAATGAGAGAAGTTCACTAAGCTCTACAGTTTCATTCCTCAGTTATTCCTTGCCTTCCATCTCCATCTCCAGGCCCTACATTAAAAGCTTTGGGCATTTGTCATTATCAAAGTTTCCCCAAAATGCTGCCAAGGACAGAAGGGGAGAATTTTTTCTACCCCAAGAACCAACAGAATCTATTCATAAGCAGATCTACTTTGATTTTCCCAGCAACTCATTTCTGAATTAGTTACCCTTTCCTACAGGTACCTAGGTCCCTTATGCTCTCTTTCAAAGGAAAGAAATATCTACTCCCAGGAAATAATATATCATGGATTTAGAGTTAACTCTGATTTGTAGGGGGAAAGGCAATGGCACCCCACTCCAGTACTCTTGCCTGGAAAATCCCATGGATGAAGGAGCCTGGTAGGCTGCAGTCCATAGGGTCGCTAAGAGTCGGACATGACTGAGTGACTTCACTTTCACTTTTCAATTTCATGCTTTGGAGAAGGAAATGGTAACCTACTCCAGTGTTCTTGCCTGGAGAATCCCAGGGACAGAGGAGCCTGGTAGGCTGCAGTTTATGGGGTCACACAGAGTTGGACATGACTGAAGCGACTTAGCAGCAGCAGCTGATTTTTAGATCAAAAACAATTCAGATAACATCAAGTAAAAAAGAAGGTACATATTTTAAGTACTGAGAAAAATTTTACCTGAATTAACACACAGAAATAGCACAAAAGCCAGCCACTGCTGATTTCATGAAACTGTTCCATTCCTCTGCACATGAGATGAATAGGATTAATATTGGATAGAAATTCTTCATTCACTTATTTGCTCCTCAAAAGTTTTTGAGTGATTANTGATTTTTAGATCAAAAACAATTCAGATAACATCAAGTAAAAAAGAAGGTACATATTTTAAGTACTGAGAAAAATTTTACCTGAATTAACACACAGAAATAGCACAAAAGCCAGCCACTGCTGATTTCATGAAACTGTTCCATTCCTCTGCACATGAGATGAATAGGATTAATATTGGATAGAAATTCTTCATTCACTTATTTGCTCCTCAAAAGTTTTTGAGTGATTAGTATGTATTAGGCTCTGTGCTAAGCACTTAGGCTATAACTGAACTCATATTCACATTGTATATCCTACAGAGTGGACACATTTCATTTGGATAGATTTGTCCTACCTTATTTGACGAAGAACTAAAAACTCTTAGAATGGATATAAGCCTTAGGAATGTAGATAAGCCAAGGTTTATGAATATAGTTGATTACTACCCAAAATAGAAACATATTTGTACAAGTTCATATCATTCAAATATTGTAGAAAAACAATTAGAATAGGAAATTATCCCAGTGAAATCAATCCTACCATATCAAGAGAAATCATTCTCAAATAAACCACTCAACAAATGCAATTTGGAGGGCTACTGGAGAGAGGAAAAACTGAATTAACAATGGACGTGGGAAGAGAGTCAGGTAAATATAGATCACGTAGATATTTCTAAATCTTACTTCTTAGGAAATTTATAAAAGCTCCATTAGTCAACCAAAGAACTAAAGGGATTAGCAATGTTTGAGAATCCTGCCCATGATTCAGTGTTTGCCCATCAAAACAAGAAGTGCTTTAAAAAATAAATGACCCAATCAAAAAATGGGCCAAAGAACTAAATAGACAGTTCTCCAAAGAAGACATATGNCATAACTTTCCTTCCAAGGAGTAAGCGTCTTTTAGTTTCATGGCTGCAATCACTATCTGCAGTGATTTTAGAGCCCAGAAAAATAAAGTCCAAGGTAAGAGAAACCCAAGTCCAAGGTAAGAGAAACCACAGTCACAGACAACTAGTCAATCTGACCACATGGACCAAAGCTTTGTCTAACTCAGTGAAACTAAGCCATGCCATGTGGGGCCATCCAAGACGGACAGATTATGGTGGAGAGGTCTCACAGAATGTTGTCCACTGGAGAAGGGAATGACAACCGCTTCAATATTCTTGCCTTGAGAACCTCATGAACAATATGAAAAGGCAAAAAGATAGGACACTGAAAGATGAACTCCATCAGATGTTGGCAATTTGATCTCTTTGGAAAAGCTTGAAGTCAGATTAAGTTCACATCTAGCCAATTTTGAATATAATGCAGATATAAGCAAGTGGTTACAAACAAGATGAAGCACGCTTTACATTTGAAATATAAACTTCAACTTCTTTTGGGAGTACAATTTTTAATCCCACTACTTCCGTAGGTGAATGGGGGTGGGGAGCAGGGAGGAGGGCACACAGTTTTTTCAGTTCTCTAAAGCTCATGGATTTTTTACTCCAGATCATAATGGGGTTTTTTTTTTTTTTAGGTATCATTCTCTGCATACTTTAGAGGTACATTGTCTGGCTCAATCAGTTTCATATTCTAGCATGCACAGAATTGATGTCTTTGAACTGTGGTGCTGGAGAAGACTCTGAAGAGTCTTCTGAAGATAAGGGGGGACTACTGTAACTCTAAAACTCAAGATCATTAGGAAGGACTCTTTCTATGGAGAACAGTGTGAAGTTTCCTTAAGAAACTAAAAGTAGAACTACCATTTGCCCCAGCAATCCCAAGCCTAAGCATATACCTGGAGAAAACCTTAGTTTGAAAGGATACAAGCACCCCCATGTTCACTGCAGCACTATTTACAAAAGCCAGGACATGGACGAAATCTAAATGTTAACAGAGAAATAGCGAAAGAAGATGTGGTACATATACACAATGGAATATTACTCACCCATAAAAAGTAATGAAATAATGTGATTCACATTATTCCACATGGGTAGACCTAGAGACTGTTATACAGGGTGAAGTAAGTCAGAAAGAGAAAAACACATATCATATAACAAGGTTTATATGTGGAATCTAGAAAAATGGTACAGATGCACTTATTTGCAGAACAGAAATAGAGTCGTGGGTATAAGCATCAACATTGTAAATCAACTATACACCAATAAAACGGGAAAGAAATCTAAACGAGAGAAGATGTATGTATAAATAACTCACTATGCTCTACAGCAGAAACTAACTCAACATTGTAAAGCAACCATACTCCAATAAAAATTAATAAAAAGAAGAAAGTAATTCACATTCATTCTAATTATTTTCCAAAGGGAAACTCATTGCCTCAGCTGTGCCACCTTCAGATGTCCTCACTGGATGAACATGAATTCTCATTTGCTGACACCAGACTGTCACAACTAGAACCAGTTACTTGCCCCATACCCATCCAACATGAGCCTCCTCCTTCCGCAGGCCCAGCATTTATGTATTTCTCTGGCTGTACTGGTCTTTGTTGTTGCACATGGAGTTTCTCCAGCTGCAGCGAGCAGGGGCTGCTGTCTAGTTGCAGGGCATGGGCTTCTCATTGTGGTGGCTTCTCTTGTGGAGCACAGGCTCTAGGCTTGAGTGCTTCAGTAACTGCAGCATGCATGCTCACTAGTTGTGGCAGGCGCATGGGTTTAGTTGCTCCTCAGCAGTTTGGCTCTTCCCAGACCAGGGATGGAACCTGCGTCCCCTGCACTGGCGAGCAGATTCTTATTTACTGCACCACCGGGGAAGTCCCCAGGCCCACTATTTAAATGAAATGTTGACACCACAGGATGGCCTGCATGGTGGCCAATGAACATGCACTGGTTTTGATGCAGAAAGTCCACCTTCAGAATACCCCAAGATTATGCTTCACTCTTAAATTTTATTGATTTTAAGGGCAAATGGAGTTCTGCTTCAAATCCTCTTTCAAGAAGACATCAAGATGCGAAAGTGGAGAATTTGATATTTCTTCACCCATTTACTCTGATCAGGTTAAAGCAACACCAGTATGTACAAAAATACAGAGCTGCACATGAAAAATATCTTCCAGTTTTAAGGGCCAAGGCTCAATTTGAAAAACTTCAGTGATCTTAAAGTTCTGGATATTTCGTTTGAATTTTAAAAATAAATCATTTAGAGTGTCTTAGGTGTTCCAAACTAAGAATGCAGTCACTCCTCAGAAACACAACTTCTACAAATGCCACTGAACAATAAACTGTGGGATGATTTTCTTTTCAAAAGTAACACCTATTCTTTATAATTGATTTAACTATCTTGAAAAGAACCAGTAGGTTTTTAAAAAATGACTTGACTAGCTTTTTCTTTTTCATTTCTGGAACGTATCTTACTTCAGTAAGCATCTCTGCTCCACTGCAACACTTCTAAAGCCAGAACAAAAGCCTAGCGATTATGTTCGCATAGACAAAGTTAGTACTTATCACCCATGTATTTCAAATTGGAAATTCAGAATCTTGTTTTCTCCTATTCAAATGCTTACAGGAAATGTCTTGAGAACTAAGCAAAGATGGACTTTTAGGGCTAATATTAGAAACCCAGTGGTTACAGCATCCCTCGGGGTATAATTGGAGATAGTGGACATGACTTTTTCCTGTGCACCGCATTTAGCGATTCCTACCCAGTGGGAAGCACCACCAGGACAGATGAATGCGTCCTGGGATTAATGATAGCCCAGGGGTTACCAAGGCACTGAGTGGATGACAAAATCCCATTAATTCCAACCAATAATTTTGCCTTAGGATGTGCTGCCCAGCTAAGTGGCTCCAACTATTGAAGCTCGTGCAAATAGCCTGAAATATACACACTGACTTACAAAATGCATTCTCTCCAGCCGAAGTAGTAATTTTTTTCTGCTGCTAGTTTACACTTCACAGGGGTTTATTCCCCGTGAAACCATAAAGGGAACTGTGATATGAATTTAGAAGTATCACTTCAGGGTTGAAACTGCCTTACCAGAATTTGAGAATCCAGTGGAAAAAGCTCACTTTCAAATCCCAACATGTTCAGAGCATTGGGACAAAACTGCCAAAGATTTCACTTAACAATAACGATGGGTGATTTCTTTTTAAACTAGCTCCTCAGGATTTGATAAGTATAAATCATTGTCGATCACAGTTAATAACCACCAGACATGAAGATTTTATGTTCTTTTTTTTTTTTAAGCTTCTGTTTTCAAAACTATAAAATTACTCTGGTAAAACATAAACATGTTATGCATTTCTATTGCTCCCAAAATAATAGATGAGAATTCATGGTATGTTTACCAGGATTAGAAAGCAGTGTCCTGCAGATGGGAGCTAAGGACCACCTCCTTAGTTTGGGGCTGTGTGTTCAAATCCTTGTTATGTCTACAATATTTGTCTAAGTTCTTTGAGAAAAATACTATTTCTAAACCTCCATCTTATAATCTTGCTTTGAGGGGTGATAAAATAAATCTGGTTTTCCCCATGTTCATCCCCACAAATCAAATTCTCTTCTGTATTTAAGTACATTAATGTTAGCATGNTCTATTGCTCCCAAAATAATAGATGAGAATTCATGGTATGTTTACCAGGATTAGAAAGCAGTGTCCTGCAGATGGGAGCTAAGGACCACCTCCTTAGTTTGGGGCTGTGTGTTCAAATCCTTGTTATGTCTACAATATTTGTCTAAGTTCTTTGAGAAAAATACTATTTCTAAACCTCCATCTTATAATCTTGCTTTGAGGGGTGATAAAATAAATCTGGTTTTCCCCATGTTCATCCCCACAAATCAAATTCTCTTCTGTATTTAAGTACATTAATGTTAGCATGTCTGTGGTCCACCTTCTGAGGTAGCATCTCTGTCTTTGTGGAGAAATTATAAGATGGATGCTACTAAGTCTGCTAAACCCCTTCCTCCAAATGGACCAGAGGGTGGAGGGGCCAAGCAGATATGTTTAGGGAGCAGATGATGGCTTCCAGAGCATGTTTTGGCCAATAAGACAAAAGGTCTTTGGGGGGGAGCTCCCAAGCTAGTCTTGAGGTTTCCAGAAGCTCAGTCATATTCCCTCAACACATGGTTTTTGTCATGTGACAGTGAGATCATAACGGGTTTGAAGAGTAGGGAGCCTGTGCTAACATTTAATCTATTGCCCTGTGAGACAAGCCAGTATACCTTCCTGTTGGGGTGCTCTCCATTGAGAAAAAGAAAGTATTAGTTGCTCAGTTGTGTCTGACTGTTTGCAATCCCATGGACTATAACCCACCAAGCTCCTCTGTCCATGGAATTCTCCAAGAAAGAATATTGGAGTAGGTTGCCATCCTCTTCTCCAGGGGATCTTCTTGACCCAGAAATCAAAGCCAGGTCTCCCAAATTGTGGACAGATTCTTTACCTTCTGAGCCACCAGGGAAGTTCTCCATTAGCAGGACTAAATTCAAGATGATGGTAAAGGCATGCCAAGTCCCAGGGCAGGCCTACAGAAGAAAAGATAAAGGCCAAGTGGTGGTTTTTTTGTCTCCCAAATCCTCCTGAGTTGGAGGACTGACTCATAAATGAGAACTGAGCATCCACTGCCCAGTTTCCATGTCTACACCCCTGGGGCAGGACCCAAGTGGAGTGAACAAGGGATGGAGTGGCTCAGGAGCAGGAGGAGAAGAGGGATCTGTTGACCACAAGGTCAGACGAGATGGTACCCACATTCGTCTCCCCATTGACACAGCCATGGAAGCCAGTTCCTTCCCCAGGTCAGCCTTGCTCTCCCTTGATAAAGTCATAACTCGTTCTAAAGGCATGCATGATTTTAAAAATTAGGAGGACACCTGAGCTCTCTCATGGTCAGTTAAATTTCTCTTCTCTTAGCAGTGACTCAGAGTATGTGAGTATGTGAGCAGGAAGGCACTCAGAAACACACATACACGCTTACACTTTCCATTTCAGGGCTTTGTGTTCAACATCCTTGACATGAAGGAGGAGAAAGATGGTATTTTAATACCTCTTCTGGCTAGGAGGACCCTGTTTGTAGGTAAATGAAAAGTCGGATGATTTTTCTTCATAATTAAAAAAAAAAAGAGACCTTGGCTAAACTTTACCTTCGATCACTGGAAACAAGCTAGATCGTGAGGCTGGTCCCTTAGAATGAGTTTTAATTCATAGACTGTCAATTTCAGGTACACACTGTGACTCTGGCACAGTTATTCACCTCTTCAGCTGTTTTCAATGATTGTTCTCACTGATTTGTGTGCCACATAGCCTTGCCAAGGCAAAAATTTTGATGCTACTATTTTTATACAGTCAATTTGAATTGACTGATAGGATATTTCAGTTCAGTTCAATTGCTCAGTCGTGTCCAACTCTTCGAGACCCCATGAATTGCAGCACGCCAGGCCTCCCTGTCCATCACCATCTCCCGGAGTTCACTCAGACTC
>SJYA01011809.1:0-12059 GCA_006410615.1 Neotragus moschatus
AAACCTGCAAGACTTCCCCATTTTAAGGCCAGAAAACTGAGGCAAACATTGAGCAGCTAACAGAGCCCAGGCAGGATTAACAGGTTCATTTTACTCCAAGTTCCATGTGTTTGTACTTTCTCTCTCACCAAAAAGCCTTAGGAATTTGGTTTCCACCATATTTACTAGTTTCTGCTTTCAGAGTCCCTTGGACATCAAAGAAAATCAAACCAGTCAATCCTAAAGGAAATCAACCCTGAATACTCACTGGAAGGACTGATGCACAAATTAAAGCTTCAGTATTTTGGCCACCTGATGGGAAGAGCCGACTCACTGGAAAAGTCAATGATGCTCTCTGAGAAAGATTGAAGGCAGAAGGAGAAGAGGGTGACAGAGAATGAGATGGTTGGATGGCATCACCAATTCAATAGACATGATCTTGGGCAAACGGGCAAAGACCAGGAGGCCTGGAGTGCTGTAGTGCATGGGGTTGCAAAGAGTCAGATATGACTTGGCAACTGAACAACAACAAAATATTCACTAGCTTATTTCCTCCCAACCAGAGAAGGAAGTCCTCATTTGCTGACTCTCTGAGCTGCCCACCACCTCCTTCAGCTTGGTTTTTCTGGCTCCAGCTTAAGCAGCAGCAAAAAATAGCATTTAAAAAAAAAAAAACNGAGTCAGATATGACTTGGCAACTGAACAACAACAAAATATTCACTAGCTTATTTCCTCCCAACCAGAGAAGGAAGTCCTCATTTGCTGACTCTCTGAGCTGCCCACCACCTCCTTCAGCTTGGTTTTTCTGGCTCCAGCTTAAGCAGCAGCAAAAAATAGCATTTAAAAAAAAAAAAAAACCTAAAACAAAATCTTGGCCGAAAGCCTAGTTCTAGAAATTAAAGAGGCACAAACAACTCTTTTTCCTCCAAATAAAAAATTATAAAGAATTGTCTGCCATGACTTAAAAAAACAGGATGCTTCTGACTTCTGTGATGTCAACAGTTTGATCAGGCAAATGGCACTGGCAGCCAGAAGTAATATATAGTCATAATAATCCCCCTCACTAGCTTTCTCCTCCAACGAAAACACTTTGGCATTTAGATTGGGCAGATTGTGTGGTTAAATATATGATTTCCCACCAGAGCTTCTCCGATAATCTACCTACTGTTCTCCATTGTATTTTTCAGCTCTCCAGGCCCATATTATTTTCTCTGTCACTTAATTATAATCATTATGTCTTGCCCACACAATCTTCTTTTCAATATGTCAGCATAGGTTTAAAAATGGTTCAATATCAAATGATTTCAACTGCACCCTTAGAAAACATATAATCTAAACACTGAAAGAAACTAGTAAAAATAAAATATACATGCATGAGCAAGACCCTGAGGTTGCTGGCAAAGATTTAACCATTTAGCACGTGATTAGAAGCATTAAGTAATGAGAAACACTAAACTTCAAAAGACTGCTAAATAGGTATAAAGAAATGTTCTCGAAAAAGCTTATTAGAATCAACATTGTATTATGGTTTTGCTATAGGGTATGCTGCTAAGTCGCTTCAGTCGTGTCTGACTCTGTGACCCCACAGATGGCAGCCCCCCAGGCTCCCCCATCCCTGGGATTCTCCAGGTAAGAACACTGGAGTGGGTTGCCATTTCCTTCTCCAGTGCATGAAAGGGGAAAGTGAAAAGTGAAAATGAAGTCGCTCACTCATGTCCTACTCTTTGCGACCCCATGGACTGCAGCCTACCAGGCTCCTCCGTCCATGGGATTTTCCAGGCAAGAGTACTGGAGTGGGGTGCCATTGTCTTCTCCGACTATAGCGTATAGATAAGTAAAACTCAAAAACCCAGAAAGGGTTAAAACACAAGGTACTGCTAGCCATTTATCTGGCAACATGTGGAGTAGGGTGGGCTGAGAAATTACGATCCCACTTCTTTCCAAGAGAATCTGACATCCTATTATGTTGTTACTATTATGTAGGTTACAAATGTATGTATGGAGAAACTTTATTTTCAGATTTCTCTGGTACAAAAACTAGCAAATTCTTTTCAACTATGTATAAAGCATCTACAATAATTTCACTTAATATATAATTTTTTTCTCTCTAGGAATATAATGCTAAAAATACACTAAGTATACAAAGTTTTTATAAACAGATCACAGATGAAATTTAACAATGAAGACTTTTAAACTTTGAGGTTTATGCATTCTAAATGAGAACGATTAAAAAATGAAAAACACAAAATATAGTGAAATAACTTGTTGGGAACAATTAGAAATGTTTGCCTACATTCATTCAGTTAACAAATGTTTACTGATAGCCTGCTTTTGGCCAGATCTGCACTAGGCGATACAGGGCTGCAAACATAAATAAGGTATACATCCTTACTTTGAGGGAGATTCTGAGGAAAGACATGAGAAATAGTACTACAGAATAATCTGATATTACCGTAGAGGAAGTTTTAAAAGGGAAATGAACCAGAGACAAGAGAAGAACTGTCTATAGTACCTAATACAATCTTCTGTGAAATTATGTAGAATTTTAGAATCAACACGTGCAACTATTAGTATCAATCTCGAAGAGAGAGGCTTGTACTCCCATGTTCAATGCAGCATTATTCCCAACAGCCAAGACACAGAAAAAATGTAAATGTCCATCAGCAGATGAATAAAGGAAGCTGGTATATACGTACAGTGGAATATTATTCAGTCTTAAAAAATAAAAAAAGAAATTTGCCATTTGCAACAAGATGGGTAGAGCTAGAAGATTATGTTAAGTGAAATAAACCAGATGCACAAAGATAAGAATGTATGCTCTCATTTATACGTGGCATCTAAAAGAGTTAACTCAATTGACATGAGTTTGAGCAAACTCCGGGAGACAGTGAAGGATGGGGAAGCCTGGCAGGGTGCAGTCCATGGGGTCGCAAAGAGTTGGACATGACTTAGTGACTGAACAATAACACAAAACAGTCAAAGATTAGAATGGAGTTTCCAGGGGCAAAGAAGAAGGAGACGTGGGGGTAAAAGGGTGCGAAGTTTCAGTTACACAAGATAAATGAGTACTAGAGATTTAGTGTACAACCGTGCCTACTGCCAGCAACACTGCCTATTTCATACCTCCTAAGAGGGTCGATCTTACTTTCAGTGTTCTTACCACAAGATAATAATAATAGGAGCAGGAAGAAACTTTGGGAGGTGATGCATATGTCTATGGCTTTGATGGTGGCGATGGTTTCACAGGTGTACATTTATCCCCGAACTCATTAAGTTATATACGTGACATATCTATAGCCTTTACACGCCAATCCTGCCCAATAAAATGGCTTTTAAAGAGTAAGTATCAAAAAATGTGGATCTTCTATCTACTTTGGAATCAAGTTCACACTATCAGTTTTTGAACAGGGAAGAATGTGGACATTTTGAGTTCAGATGTCCAGAGGGCCTACCCATTCATTCTCTCCCACTTTCCGAGCTCTGATTTTTTTTGGTCCATTCCAGTGAAGATTTTATGGTGAGAAGCCCAAAGATGCTATGACTCAAACTTTACTGGGGGGCATTCAAAGGCCTAGTTTGTTCTCCACCCACTATTTTTGTACTAAATATTAGTCAGAGAAATTTTAGTATCAAGCTAGCTATACAGATATCTAAAGAATGTAAACAGAAAACATCTGGTTCCATATTTAAATGTCAAGGTATTTAAAGTCTTTAGTAGAGACATAATCATGGTTTTACTAAAGAGTACAATTAATTTCCACGTCTTTAGCTTAGCATTCAAAAGCTGACATCTGGCCATCACCTCCCATTCGAGCCTTATTTCCCACTAGAGTAGGAAATGGCAATCCACTCCAGTACTCTTGCCTGGAAAATCCCCATGGATGGGGAGCCTGGTGGGCTACAGTACAAAGGATTGCAAAGAGTTGCACACAACTGACTACTAAGCACAGCATATTTATTTCCCACTGCTGCTGCTGCTGCTGCTAAGTCACATCAGTCATGTCCGACTCTGTGTGACCCCAGAGATGGCAGCCCACCAGGCTCTCATCCCTGGGATTTTCCAGGCAAGAATACTGGAGTGGGTTGCCATTTCCTTCTCCAATGCATGAAAATGAAAAGTGAAAGTGAGGTCGCTCAGTCGTGTCCAACTTTGCGACCCCATGGACTGTAGCCCCCCAGTCTCCTCTGCCCATGGGATTTTTCAGGCAAAAATACTGGAGTGGGTTGCCATTTCCTTCCCCAGGGGATTTTCGGAACCCAGGGATCGAACCCACGTCTTCTGCATTGCAGACAGACTTCTTTTACTTCCCCATCAAGGAAGACCATGGANTTGCGACCCCATGGACTGTAGCCTACCAAGCTCCTCCATCCATGTGATTTCCCAGGCAAGAGTACTGGAGTGGGGTGTCATCACCTTCTTTAATTTCCCACTAACCAGTGTTTTGTCAGGGATTAGCAGACGATAGCCCAAGGGCAAACTCAGACCTGCAGCCCAGTTTGTAAATCAAGTTTTACTGGAACATTGCCAGTGTATTCATTTATGGATTGCCTACGGTTGCTTCTGCTTCCACAGCAAAGGCCACATGGTCTGCAAAGAAATTATTTACTCTCTGGCACCTTACAGAAAACATTTTGCAGAACTCTACTCTATCAGTTCAGTTCACTTGCTCAGTTGTGTCCAACTCTGTGACCCCATGGACTTCAGCACACCAGGCTTCCCTGTCCATCACCAACCCTCGGAGCTTGCTCAAACTTATGTCCATTGAGTTAGTGATGCCATCCAACCATCTCATCCTCTGTCGTCCCCTTCTCCTCCTGCTGTCACTCTTTCCCAGCATCAGGGTCTTTTCCAATGACCATGACATAAATGGGTCACTAGTCACTATCCCAGACCAACCCACTCTACTGCTACATCCTTCTTTTCTTCTATCTGAAAAAAACCTTCATCTCTACCCATCAAAAACCCTAACCTATCCTTCAAAGTTTAGGACAAACAACCCTCTTCATAAATTTGTGCTGGGATAAATTTGCACTTATCCCAGTTAGATGGGCCCTCCTCGCCTATCCCGACTTGTCTAGCGGCACATGATATATTGTGGTGTGTGTTTTTCTTCTCTGCGTATTGATCTTCTCTGTGAGAACAAGCTTCTTGACAGTCAATGTTGTTTCAAACTCAGCCTTGTGTTTTGCCAGGGTTTACTAAGGGTAGTTAGAATGTAGCTTCTAGGTGAATGGAACAGGGAGAGGAAGGAAGAGCTGACAGATGAGAAAAGTAGGAAAAAGAAAAGAAATGACGAAAAGGAAGGAAGGTAGAGACAATCAGAAGTGACCAAGCACCAGGGTAAAGAATGATAATTGCTGGATATCCACAGGAGTCACTTGAAATTACAGCCAGCTTTCCAGTCCTAGGATTGGTGAAGTTTTGAGCTTGATTCCATAGTTGCTGGCAGCAAATATTTCACATTATTACAATAATCACAAAAACAAAAATTAAGAGTTCATTCTTTTTGGAAATTAATGTTTCCTTCTTATAAGAAAATTTAACTTGGAAATTTTTACAAAAAAACCCATAAGGAGCAAAATTTGCTAAATAAACATAATGCAACTAGATTAAATCTAAGTTACTTTCACTATTACAAAATAATACCAAAAAGTAGGTTTACAATTCTTTCTCCCGGGGTGCCAGCCCAATTTCCTTACTTAATTGGAAGGAGGACTGAAAGTTTAGGAAAGAACAAGGACAATGAAGGAGTTTATGAGAGAAAGGACCATATTATTCCACATTCTATAAAGCAGAATGGAAAGGATTTCAACAGTCTAAGCTTTACAGCATTTCAAACATGGACACACAGCCTCCCTCTTTTAAAGGAACAAAAGGGAGCTGAATTAAAGAAAGAGTTCAACAAATCAGAAAAGCTTTCTTTTCACTGCTTAAGCACCATATTGGATCCGAAATTCTTACAGGCTTTAGAGTTTAAGGGGGAAAAAAAATCTGTACCTGTTTGAAGCAAAAACAAATTTACTGTACTAATACTTATTACAGAGAAAATGTCAAATCACAGAAGAAATTATGGAGCTGGAATGAGGACATGATCTCTAAAACTGAAAAATGGTATGAAGCAAGTAAAATGCACGTTATCTTCATTAGGACCAGAAACTTGAGTGTGATTTGCCAAAACCAATGAGATAAGCAACATAAAAGAGTCCTTATAACTTAAGAACAATCAAATTGCAGAGGAACCAGCAAGAAAGGGAGCCATTTGCAGTGGGACTCAGCTCATTCTTGCCTACCCAAAGGGCCCTTTCCCTCAGTGGAAATAATTCAGTCTGATAAATAAACAAATCAGACTCCACAGGCATTTCTCACTCTTTATTTCCTGGCAATTTTTCATCCTGCCTCAGGATCACAATCACTCACTCACTCACACATTCACCCAACACGCATGAATTGGGTTCACTATATATGGAGGCACAAAGTATGGAGTGACGGAAGAACCAACAGCCCAGTGGCATCACAGATGAAAAGGCTGAAAGAAAAAAAAAAAAGGTGAGACTTATTTTCCTGTGAAAAATCAGCAAAAAAAAAAAAAAAAGTTAAGGACCGAGGAAAGAAAAAATGAGGTTAAAAACAGTATGTTAAGTCTCCGCCAAAACCAGAAACAACTGAGCTAAGAAAACAGGAGAAGCAGATATTCCTCCTCAGAGGAAACATGGGAACTTAGTGACCCACCCCACAAACATGCACTGAGAGACATCATTCCCTTCCCTCAAGAAGGTCCTTGCCTGAAGATGTGCCCCTGAGTCTCTGAGCTTCATCCTCCCTGCTCCATCCTCACTCCTCTGATACCCTTGGGCTCCAGCACTTTTTTGAGCCCGGCAAGTTCCCACCTCTGGGTCTTTGCACAGGCTGTCCCTTCTGCCTAGAATTCTCTCCCTACCTCCCACTCTACCCCCATAAATGAACAGCTTACTCTCACCTCCTTAAAGTCTTTGTCAAAATTACACTTCTCGTGACTCCATACTCTCCCAGTCCTTCTTACTCTATGTTTCAGGAGTCCCAAGACCACTTCCAGTTCAGCGACTTATCAGGATTCACACCACTTAACAGGAGGTCACACTCAAAACTAAGATTTGTAACAGTCAAGGATAAAAAGTAAAAACAACAGGAAAAATAAACACATCAGCCAAGCCCAGAGAGGTCAGGCACGGGCTTTCGAGTCCTTCTCCTGCTCCGTTTACACAAGACACAATTCTTCTCTAGCTGTGAACAGCAGGCAGACATGCAACGTGTCTGCAGTGGGCTTCCCTGCATGGAATCTTAGGGTCAGAGCCTGCCATGGGGACACCGGTCATGTAGCCACATTTATGGATGCTGAAACACAGAACCCGAGCAAAGATACCAGATGTATATTGTAAACCTCCTAAATAATCCTGAGAATTGACAAGCTGGAATAGTACACCCCATTGCTCTGTGCATATAAAATATCATCATTCGTTAGTAACAGAAAGAACATTCCAAGAGCCTAGTCTCAGGAACTGGCCAAGGAACAGCCAGGGTTCCAGGCTCTGCTGGAGACATGCAAGGGTTGAACAACTATACCTGCTATGTTATCACTTTTCTTACACCCTATTTTTTCCATACTACCATCTCTGCATACTATTTAATTTACTCATAATGTTCATTTTGTTTCCCCTATTAGCTCTATGAGATATTGAGATTTTTCATTTTATTTATTGCTGTATCCTAAACTACCAATCCTTATTTTCGAATTAATGATCAAATTAATGATCGAATTAATTCCTTACTCTGAAATCACGAAGTGAGACTACAGGCTCCGAACCACTTCTGCAACTGTGCTGTGCTTAGTCACTCCGTTGTGTACAACTCTACAATCCCATTGACTATAGCCCGCCAGGCTCCTCCGTCCATGGGGATTCTTCAGCTAAGAATACTGGAGTGGGTTACCATGCCCTCCCTCCATGGGATCTTCCCAACCCAGGGACTGAACCCAGGTCTCCCACGTTGCAGGCAGATTCTTGACCATCTGAGCCACCAGGGAAGCAATAACTGCAAGGGAGGATGCAAGCATGTGAAATGAAGTGGATAAGCCTTGCGGTGGCATCTGGGACAAGGAGATAATGTGTAAGCAACCACTTCTGTGCATAGAATATTCGTTAAGTTATAAACTTTAAGCAAAGTACAGATTCTCTGATTCCTTGCCAGTTCTTCCTTCAATAATTTCTTCAACAGATATGTTCATTCTTGTGATATTGAGAAAGAACTTTTAAAAACAAGATTAGGGCAACCACTGGGGCTTTTCCTTAGAAAAGCAATTAAATGAAGATTAAGTTCTACCAATTATTACCCAATTCTAAATAATTGATTGGAAAAAATCTCTCTGGCATATCATCAAGGAACCAAAATTGAAGTTGGCAATAAAAATGGAAACAAGTAATATGAGTAAAAACAAAAGACTGCTATAAGGGGTGGGGAACCCCCACCTGGGAAAATAATTAAAGAATTTTAAAATAAAAAGTTGTTACAAAATCTATTTCACACAGATTTAGGTTTCTTAATAAATTGCTATTTAATAGGAACAATCCATTAGAAACCGGTTGAGTAGTAAATGTTTTTCCCCTAGGTATTTCATATGTATTAATGATGGTATATAGGAGAGAAGGCCTTTAGAGAAACAACAATCACTGAATGCTCCGTCCCATGAATGTAACAATGGAAATCAGGTTAGATGTGTTAGCTGGGGTACAATATCTGCTTGGGGAAGAATTAAGTATGAACTACTTGAACACAGGGTACTCTAGCCTCCTTTGAAACTTAACGAATCAATGTCCTTCAGTTCAGTTGCTCAGTTGTGTCCGACTCTTTGCAACCCCATGGACCGCAGCATGCCAGGCTTCCCTGTCCATTACCAACTCCCGGAGTTTACTCAAACTCACGTGCATGAAGTCAGTGATGCATCCAATCATTTCATCCTCTGTCATCCCCTTCTTCTGCCTTCAATCTTTCCCAGCATCAGGGTCTTTTCCAATGAGTCGGCTTTTCGCATCAGGTGGCCAAAGGACTGGAGTTTCAGTTTCAGCATCAGTCCTTTCAATTATTCAGGACTGATTTCCTTTAGGATTGACTGGTTAAGAGTCTACTCCAACACCACAGTTCAAAACCATTAATTTTTTGGCTCTCACCTTTCTTTACAGTCCAACTCTCACATCCATACATGACTACTGGAAAAACCACAGCTTTGACTAGGCATTCCTAATTTAGTATAATTGATGGATGAAGTCTGGAAAGGACTGTGTCATCCAGGCCAAAAGAAGAATTAGGTGACTGCTATTTATACAATTAATATCCTGAAAAGGATTTAGTTTACTAAACTATCTTCTCTAAATGATCTCCCCAAAATATTCCCCACCAAGCCTCCACTAAGGATGTAACACTCAAAGAGCAAATAACTGTAAAGTGTGATCACTATTTTGAGCTGCACAACTCTAAGCCAGGGGACCTAGTACAAGACAGAACTCATCCCTGGAGCCCACATTAGCACATTTCTCCATAATGAGCTAGGGTCACAGTCCAAAGCAACTGGAATGGCCAGCAGCTTCCACCGCTTGCCTAGTGAACAGCCCAGCACTGCCCGAAGACTGCCACCTCCAAGCCCCATGCTACAAAACAATCTCCTACTCTTTCTTTTGAAGCAGAGTGGTTTTCTTTACCACTGTTTGTAAAATGTGTTCCAATTTCAAAAACATCAAAGAATATGGTACTATAAAGTACTTATTAGTACAGTGCCTTGAATTCAATGAAGTGCTTTTTTTGTTCAAGTAACCATTTTTAGTGATCCCACATTTCAATGATATCAATAAATTAGTTAGGCTTAGCAACTGGATATCAAAAGCTAACAAAACAATCAACAAACCTTTAACAGGCAAATCCGCTGTCATGCCCAAAACAGAAAAAAAACAAAGACAGAGATTTGGGGCCACAGTTCCTAAACTATGCTTGAAGCCACCAAAGGTTATACAACAAACTCACAGGGGTGCCAGAAGATATTTTAAACTTTCATGAAAGCAAACCAACTCCAGAGAGTTCATAATTCAACATTCTATACTGAAAGGAATGACATGAGATCTTTGTATAGCTGAATAGTCCGTGATTATTCTGTTAAAAAATAAACACTGCATGAAAACCAATGCTGAACAGGAAACAAGTGTGGCAGTATTTAGTTTCACTCCAAGGTCTGAGAACTTGTGCAGTGTCTAACAGACAAATACATCTCACTAAGTAAATAGCAAATCTGTATTATTTTTTTCAAATGGCTACTAATTTGTTAGAAGTTGCTGTGTGGCCACAAGAAAAATTACTGAGCTACTAAAGTGAGTGTGAACCAAGAAAGTTTCAGTCTGGGTCTGAGCAGTCATTTTATGCTACAGACTCTTATTAAGCACCTACTGTATGCATGATCTCTACTAGTCACTGTGAGAGACACAAAGAACTTGTGTGCTATGTCGTTTCCATCGTGTCCTACTCATTGGACTCCATGGACTGTAGCCCACCAGACTCCTCTGTCCATGGGATTTTCCAGGCAAGAATACTGGAGTGGGTGACCATTTCCTTCTCCAGGGGATGTTCCTGACCCAGGGGTCGAAGCTATGTTTCCTGAGGCTCCTGAACCACAGGCGATTCTTCATCACTGGGTCAGCTGCCTTCAAACATGCACATGACAGAGTCAAATAAAAAGAGTAACAGTATCAAAAAAGCACACACAAGATATTTAAAAGTTAAGAGAACTGTATGATTAAATTATTCTGGTTAACAGTATGAAAACATGAGTAACATGTGAACTCATAGCGTCTATCTTTCTCAAAGTGCCAGTTCACTTTGTGTTAGTGAGAACCTTTCAGGAAACAACTGTTCTTTGGGGGGAAAAACACATTTAGAATTATAAATACATGTATTTACTCAATTACTTTCTGAATGTGCGACTGACTAAATAAAAAATACATGATATATTAAAGTCTTACAAAATCTCAAAATTATCAGCTTGTAAAGGATGTGTTTACTATTGTTACCTTTTCTAGTATGTACAACTCTCTTGGCCTAGGACAGTAGTTCTCAACCTTGTATAGACATCAAAATTGCCTGGAAACCTTTACTATATTCCCAGGCCCCACCTCTCTCCAATTAAGTCAGCATCACTGCAGATGGGGTCCAGGGAATCAAGTTTTCAAAAGTACAGCCACAGTTGAGAACGACTGACATAAAAAATAGGATGTTCCTAGAGGATAAGGGACATGACCTAAAGTCAGCCTCTTCAATTGTTTGGTTTCTTTTACTATTAAAAAATACAAACTTATCTTTGAAAAGAGATTTATTTATTCCAAGGCTTGCACAAGTACCCCAGAGAATCAGGGATGTAGGATACTGACATGAAAGAAAGCTAACCTTAGTGGCTTTCTACTAATAGTTATTGTTAGGTGTTTTTTTTCTTTTTAATCTGATATTTTCTATTTTCTAATCACTTATTTCTGTGTCCGTCTCACATTAAAAACACCTGGTTAACTCAGATACGGCTCCACACAATGTCTTATAAATGTTCTATATAGATAACTTGGAAAATATGGAAAAATAAAATTTCCTAGTCCAATTTCTCAGAAATAATTTGGATTCCATCCAGTACTTTTTAAAGCATACTAAAAAAACAGACTAACAAAACTAAAAGCATATTGTACACATGCGTATAATTGTGTATATGTTTATGTAAGCATGAGGTAAGGTATAAAAGAAACTGACCAAACTGTTAATATTGACAATTATTTGCGCCACGGGAAGATACCATTTGACTTGCTATCATGTGATGTGACTTACTACAGTGAGCATACATTAGAGGTAGAAAGAATAAAAATAAAAAATAAAGAATGCTATACATTGTATTTTTTGTTAAGATTATACTGTGAATGTGTATCTATGCTATTAAGTATTTTTCAAAATTACCATATTTCATCAGTGAAGGATATTCTATGGGTTGTTTATTCACCTAATACTTCTCTCATTCGTGTATGTTTAG
>SJYA01011813.1:0-12535 GCA_006410615.1 Neotragus moschatus
CTACTCCATTTCTTTTGAGGGATTCCTGCCCACAGTAGTAGATATAATGGTCATCTGAATTAAATTCACTCGTATTTTATTAATAGTATATAGTAAAAAATGAGGGTCCAAAGTGTTCTTTTTCCCCAGCCAAACTGCAAAATTGCTTTCTCAACACAATATCTCCTCTTTCATTATTTAATGCATCCTGTTGCAAACATTTAAAGTTTATATTCTATGTAATAAAGTTTACTTCTGGACGCCCTATAGCTCTTAGCCATAAAATGTTAAGGCAAACAGCTGAACGAATATCCAAATGAAATATATATCAATGGTATTTACCACCAGCAAACACAACGAAAGTTCCCCATAAACATGGTTTTTCAAGGAAACCAACCAAAATGGAAGATATAGTAGAGACCAAGTGTTTAACTTTATCCTCAGGTTTTTGCCTTGATTTATTTTAAGGCACCTGAGTCCCTGCATTTTTTCTGGGCCGTGTTAAGCCTCAATCATTTGTGATTAGCCAGTCTCACACTAGCTAAATCCCTCATTGAAGATAGTCTCAGAAACCAAATACATACCCTTTCAGCTAATTCCTCCACGTCAGACTGAAGGCTTTTCATTGTGTTTTCAGCATTGTTGATTTGTATCTTTCTTAGGACATACTGGTTTTCTCTTTCTGACAATTTCGTCTGTGGATTAAAAGAAGAAACAAACATGTATTTTTCCACAGTCAGTAGATGTGCACACCAGGTTTATAAAAATACACAAAAACCATTTCAGTGTAAAAGGACTACAGTAGAGAGTTAGCCTTTATTCTCAAAAGAGTGGGGTCCACAGGCTACTGCAAGCTGGTATGAAATTTGAGGTCTGCATGAGGAGACTGAGAGATCTGGGGACAGAAATTCTGTGAGCTCCCCTCAGCAGGCTGGAGAATCTGGTGTGGGCTGTGCTGGTTCTGGGGAAAGGGTACCTTTAGCAAATTTGCAAAACAGCTCAATAGAGACGGGTGGTGGCTTTGCATGTCTGAGCTTTAAAATTTCAATTCCGGCAGGTCTTTGAGGAAATGATAACCCACCTTGATCGAGAAAAGTTGAGTTCTAGAAATTCAGTTTCCTCTTTCTAGTGTAAGGAGAACAATTATTTTTATTTCAGACAATTTGCCCTTTTCATTTCCATTTTTGAGGAGTTTGCACCAAGTGTAGCTTTCCTTCAATTACTTTGGAGTAAGTCCTTCAATCTGAGCAATGACTTCCTATCAGCTACAAAATTATTATATCTGATATAATAACTATTTCTACTGTGAAGCTGTCCTTTTGAGGAAAGAGGATTCAAGCAGTATCAAGGGGACCGCGTCTGGGTGACTCCTCTGAGAATTACTGCCTTCATGTGTCCAAATAGATGAGTTTAGACAAAAAACAATTCCTCAGCTGGGAATAGAGTGCTTACTAAGACTTCATCCAGCTTTACAACTTTGTGATTTTTGTTTTGTTCTACACTTTGCCAATTTGGGCAATTGCTGTGGATATTATTTATACCTCCTAAAAGCAGAGAATTGAGCATTTTCTACATTAGATACTATTCTGACTGCTCTCTATATAACAACTCACTGAACTCTCTCAACAACCCATGAGATAGGTGTAATAATTATCCTCAATTTCAGATGAGGGGAATGAAAACTAAAGAAGTTAAATAATTTACTCAAGGTCGCAAAGCTAGTAAGTGTCAGAGCTGGGATTTGAATCTAAGCATTCTGGTGTCAAAATTTATGCTTTTAACCACTACATCAATTTGACTAACAAAATAAAAAAGTATGCTGGTATTAGTTTTATTGACCTTTCAGCTGATTATCATTGTTTTAAAAAGTATCTGTTGGTTGTGATAGAAGCCTATAATTTAGAGAGGGAAAAACACCTCTTAAAGCTTAGATACATAAGCACTGTTACAGTTTCTGACTACTGTCTGCCTTTAACTTGCTTATCAGATTTAACCACTAGATCAAGGAAGAGAAACAGCATATGAGCATGCTTGTGTGTTTGAGTGTGTGTGTGAGTATGGAAAAATGAGAAAACATGTGTGTCAGTGAGGTGGAATGGTAAGGGCAGAAGAAAGAGGGAGGAAAGAAAGGAAAAAGAGAGCAGTGTATGTATCAGTTTTCAGAGAAACCCACGAAAACATAGCAAACTGAAGCTAAGGTAATAGTATGTTTCTTATGTTGACTTAAGTAACCAATGTACAGTTTAAGAAAATAAGTGTTTCTCCTCTATCAATAGCTTTGTACATAGATACTAGTTTTTCAGGCATTTTCATTAACCTTCTTCATAGACGACAGCTCCTGGTTTAGGATGGAGTGCATGACTATAATCAACTTTTGATTATTTCCAAGGACTAGCAATCTGTAATATAACTACTGGACACAGATAAGAAAAGGGTAGGAGGTACTAGGAGTGACTCTGTGAAACCAAAGTGAAAAATACATGGAAAGTACACCATTCCTGCATACTTTGAGGAGGTAGATGGTGGAGTTGATTTCGTTCACGTGCCTATGAGCTGCGGCACCAGATGACACACTCAACAGGCCGGATTTGCTTTCTTCAATTGAGAGCGCTGCTAACCGAAGGTCATCAGTCAGATCCCAGATGCATTTATCGCAGCCTGGTGGTACAATGGGCATGTCATTTCTTCAAAATCAAAGGTCAGCTGGGAAGCATGGTGCTCTAAGTTGGTCATTATATGCCCTTCCTTGCTTAATACTATTCGTATTTTTGTTTCCTGAGGAGCTATTCTGGACCATGGAACTAGTCCTTATACTCAGAGAGCCTCAGATGACCAAAGTGTACATTGGGCATGATCCCTGCTTAAAACATAAAAAATAAACATGGCACTGAAAAGCAGGTTACCATGAACGCTAATGGCTGAGCTGAGGAGGAAGGAAGCACAAAGGGCAAGGCATCTGAGAGACCGTGAGTGGCTGAAAAGAACCTTCTCCCCACTTTTCTCTGGTTAGGGGAAAGCTGTCTGGGAGGATGCCCTCCACGTCAGGCTGTCGGTTTCCGCTTGGTGCTGGCCAGTGAAGATGGAATGCGCCTGCCATTTCTCCTCTCCCAGCAGCTTTCCTTACTGACTGTTTCAGGTTCCAGTGCTTTCTCCTCACTCCATGGATGGTCTGGTGCCTCCCCATGGCCTGACCTCCTGTCTGAACAGGTCAGCAGGACCTCACTGTTTGCTAATATTACTCTCTGACAGCTGAGGACCTTGCACATGTGGTGAGGAGGGTGGCGGTTTCTCGCTGCTTCCTGCATTTCACATTCCAGTCCCTCTGAGCACTGTCATCACCCCCACAATCCAATGCCCTCCTGGGACACACTAAGGACACTCTGAAATTTTTCTGTTTCCAACCTCTTTCCACCAGACGTAATCTCTTCTTGAGAACTGATAAATGGAGACTAAAGGGTTAATGGTTGTTAATATGTTAATTTGTTACTTGAAGTTTAATGTGGTCTTCTTCATATGCTCTCTCTAAGGAATGACTCCCCAGCCAGTACATCAGGTGGAGGAGACACATAGAGGCCAAGCAGGCACCTTGATGTCCTTAAAGTGACTGTGCATACAAGATCACCGATGCTGTCAGTATGCAAACTTTGCCCAGCCTGCGCCTTCCATCCTATGTCACCTTCTAATACAGGATTCATCGTGATATTAATCTCTTGTGCCCAGAGGGACTGAGAGGCCAAGATGCTTTTGTTTGGGGGAAGGGATATCTAATATTAAAGTAGTCTTTAAAACACTCTACTTAAAGCCAAATATTAGTTACTTTCTTGATAGAAGGCTTTCTAAGGCAAAACTTTCCTTACATCCTTCTAAAAATCAATCATGGGCTTTCCTAGGCTACTGGCTTAAAGGATGCTTGAGAAGTCATTAAGACTGGCTCTGGGCATTTGTTTTGAAATGTTTCAGCAGGTAAAAGACCATTAGGATTACTCATGATTTGAATTGGGCTTCCCTGGTAGCTCAGTTGGTAAAGAATCCATCTACAATGCAGGAGACCCCGGTTTGATTTCTGGGTTGGGAAGATCCACTGGAGAAGGAATAGACCACTCTCTCCACTATTCTTGGCTTCCCTTGTGGCTCAGCTGTTAAAGAATCCATCTGCAATGTGGGAGACCTGGGTTTGATCCCTGGGCTGGGAAGATCCTGGTAAAGAATCCATCTGCAATGTGGGAGACCTGGGTTCGATCCCTGGGCTGGGAAGATCCCCAGGAGAAGGGAAAGAC
Source organism: Neotragus moschatus (assembly GCA_006410615.1). Classification (NCBI taxonomy): domain Eukaryota; kingdom Metazoa; phylum Chordata; class Mammalia; order Artiodactyla; family Bovidae; genus Neotragus; species Neotragus moschatus. Next base: position 4,257 of record SJYA01011813.1, read on the forward strand.
TCCCTACTCCAGTATTCTGGTCTGGAGAATTCCATGGACAGTATAATCCACGGGATCCCAAAGAGTTGGACATAACTGAGCAATATTCACTTTCACTTTCATGATTTGAATGATAGGAGAGACAGGAAAGAGAGAAGGCAGCTCCTTTTCTTAAGGACTGAATATTATATTACTGGTGCCACTTCAGATTTGGAGTGATCTGGGGAAAAGCACTTAAATCTCTTGGTATATGAGTTTACCAAATTGTCTATGGATTACATTATCTGAGGACCTGAAGAGATAATATAGGAAAAGGACCTAAAATGAACTCAGTCATTGGGAACTGTATTTCCAACTTTACCTACTAAGTAAGATGTTGAAGACTTGACAAAAATAATTTTTCTAAAACAGAGCTGTTTAAATGCAACCTGCTATTTGCCAATTGGAATCAAGTGGACTGAATGTCTTTTGCTTAGGGTCCATTTGGTTGAGGCACAGACAGGGTTAAAGCAAACAGTGGGACTCAGTTTCTAGAGAGGGTGGGACTGCATAGCTCTTCTTAATCCTACACCTGCAGCACATTAGAGAAAGTGGGGTTAGTCAATCATGTACTGTTATTTTTACTTATGGTTGGGCAGTCCGTGCCTGTAGGGGGCTCAAAACCTTCTTCCAAGCACTCTCCGGTTACGCTGTCACATGGGCCTCCCCCACAATTGCATGCTGTGGGAAACAAAAACAAGAGATTAGGGATTCATTTTCTTAATGCCTAAAATATCACAGTGTTTTGTGGTTTGCAGAAATATTTGCTATCAGTATATAATTCTTCATTGGTGATTAATTTATATTCTTTCTTAAGATGATGAGGAGTACATGATTTAGGGATTACTTCTCTTACTCAATTAAGCCCCAGCTTGGTGAGACTTCCAAAGGTGACCCTGGGCCAAAAGTAGATAAATCTCAATGTTCTAGGGTTCCCTTCCCAACTTTTTGAGATTCTGACAGGACTTTGCAACTGCTTCAGTCCAAAGAGATCCAGATCAGTTTCACAAGGTACAAAATGATCACAGAGTCCACCATTCAGCTGGAATCCAAGTCATCCTTTTATCACAGTCAGATTCTCCAGTTTAATCCAAGTCTAGGTTTGATTACTGCCAGGTGTGAGCGAGGAGCCGCCCACTAGGAGTGAGGGGACCCAAGAGCGATTCTTGGCTCCTACAGGGCTTGACCCTTGGCAAGACTGACTCCAAACCTCCCAATGATAGCTACCCAGTGGGACAGCTGGGAACAATGTTGTGAAAAGAATTAGGACCATATTTACATGAATTTAGAAGACCTGAGAGCCCATTATTAATCTATTGATGATTTTCAAGAATGCTTTTGGGGAAAAAAACAAAAATAAAACCTCAGTCTCACCAGACTGTTCATTTTCCAGTGCATTTTGGAGTGGATATTAATTTTTAATATTTATAAAGGATTTCTTCAGTTATGTAGGCTAGCAGTAAGCTGGAAAAGAATTGTGAACTTCCACCTCTTAACTTTATAGAATAATCATAAGAAATTGGCTTCAAGGATAACATACATTTATTACATTTTGGCTGTTAAAATGTCCCACAGGATACAGATTTATGAAACACTTCAGCAAGGTCATGCATTATTGCTTCCAACATTAGCTTCTTTTCTAAGAGTGATCTGTATCCATGTCATTTAAACATGAGTTTAGTCAATATTCTGAGAATCAGGATGCCAATGTTTAAATCTTTGGCTTTGCCAACTCTCTTTCTGATGCCCACTTCTCTCTAGTCTGACTGGACACAGTGCCCCTCTCCTCCCTCTGTTATTCTCAGGCTTATGCTTCTGTGTACACAGCTTTCCTGGAGGCATGGTTACTTTTCTGTGACTTCTGCAGACCATATTTGTTTTCTTCTCAATTTCAAACTCTTCACTTCTTAAAAATCTCTTTAAGTGGAAACCTGTTTCAGTGAGAGTATCTCCAGTTGAAGCAAGCCACAAGAGCACAATACCTCTTCCTCAGCCTTCTTCATCTCAAAGGCACATAAAAGGAGGAAGACTCAGTCTTAGCCTCCCTTTAAAGCTGCAGGAAGGCAATTTAAACTTTACTTCTGAAGAGCTTCACTCTCTGAGGTAAATGGATTGGAGAAATCCCAAATAAAATTGGTACTTTTCAGTCTAACTGAAGTCTAACCAGGAAGATACTATCCCTGAAATATTTTCTCTGATAATTTGAAGAAATAGGGGGATGAAACTATTCCTGGATTTGCTAATCTATTTCACTGAAATGCTAATTTTTACCAAATATAACTAAAAAGACAGACACAGTTTGCAGGATAAGAAAATAGATGTGAACCACTCAAGCTTTCATTCAGTCCTCTGGTAAATGATAGGTTATTTGCGGAAGTCTGATTTACTTCTTTGGTCAAAACTGGAAGGACATAAAGACGATAAGACAAAAGGTCACTGGAGTTAAGTGTCTCATGGTCCATTCTACCCGTGAGCTAAGTTACACTAGTCGTGACAAAAATATCTACCCCTATGAATGTGGGATGCATACCTTGAGACTCCATATTACCCTGAAAAATTGTCAAGGGGGTAACTGCAGTATGTCCCCAAGAGAAATCCACCTGGCCTGCCCCTATCACACGTGCGCCCCTTGGGTGGCTGCAGTAGTGTGCACAGCACTGTACCTGCACAGTTCTTGGCTCTCCTCGCATCTCCATAGTACCCAGGCGCGCACCGTTCACACTTGAATCCAGTGGTGTTGCGTAAGCAATTCCTACACTGCNATAGGGGGATGAAACTATTCCTGGATTTGCTAATCTATTTCACTGAAATGCTAATTTTTACCAAATATAACTAAAAAGACAGACACAGTTTGCAGGATAAGAAAATAGATGTGAACCACTCAAGCTTTCATTCAGTCCTCTGGTAAATGATAGGTTATTTGCGGAAGTCTGATTTACTTCTTTGGTCAAAACTGGAAGGACATAAAGACGATAAGACAAAAGGTCACTGGAGTTAAGTGTCTCATGGTCCATTCTACCCGTGAGCTAAGTTACACTAGTCGTGACAAAAATATCTACCCCTATGAATGTGGGATGCATACCTTGAGACTCCATATTACCCTGAAAAATTGTCAAGGGGGTAACTGCAGTATGTCCCCAAGAGAAATCCACCTGGCCTGCCCCTATCACACGTGCGCCCCTTGGGTGGCTGCAGTAGTGTGCACAGCACTGTACCTGCACAGTTCTTGGCTCTCCTCGCATCTCCATAGTACCCAGGCGCGCACCGTTCACACTTGAATCCAGTGGTGTTGCGTAAGCAATTCCTACACTGCCCAGTGACCTCATCACAATCTTCAAAGATCAGGTTAGGATCTGAATTCCCACTGCAGTCACATTTCTTACAAGTGCTTCCGATCAGCAAGGGGTTTCCATAGTAACCAGGAGCACATCTGAAGGGGAATCACACGTTAAAAATTGAGCATCCATAGTTTTCTTCCTTTTTGTCTTCTTTCCTACCTAGAAGAAAGTATAATGAATCTCTCTGGACTGTTCTCCCAGAATTAATCCCCCCTCTCCCACCTTCCTATAGAACTGGACTTTGTTTTTTAAGGAACTATCCTTCTCCATTGTGTTCCAGCCCGTTCAGTTCAGCAAGACCTTCAGGTGCAGGAGTGTCTGGCTATAACCAGTTTGTGAGCATTTGTGGTCACATCCCAATGACTGGGATGCACTGCTGCCATAGGATGGTGGTACTAGATATGCTAAAGTGGCCATGAGATTTGCCACCAGGGCACAGCTAAGAATTGTTCTGGACAAAATTTTAATAATACCTTTACTGAGAATCACTGGTATATATTCCACCTTGCCAAAGTGATTGTTCTGATACTAAGCCTGAGCCAATCAGTGCCTGGCACTGTCCCAGTCAAAATGGTTTGGCACAGGAGTGATTCAATTGGAGTGGAGCTTGGGCTGTTTAAGGGCTTTGTGAAGGCATTCTCTCTATCCGCAGGTGAATAAAGAGGCAGGCAGCATGACTGGCTCTGGCGGCCATCCCGTGACTGAAAGAAGACAGTGTGGAGATGAAGCAGAGGGCAGAGCTGAGGGAGTCCCACAGATAAGTGGAGTTGGAGCCAGATGGCCATTACTCTGCAGGTTTTAGATATATAAGCCTACATAGGCCAGATACCTAGCTGCATTTGTTGTGGGGGCAGAGCTGATGCCTATGGTCATGCCAGCTGGCCTTTAATGAAGAGAATCCAGCCCAGTTGGAGAGCAGAGACTGATATCTTTCCAGCCTTTGCTGGCTTTGCCAAGTTGCGCACTCTGGGTGGGGCTGCCTCTGCCCAGAGGAAAAATACCTTTCTTTACTGTTTCCAAAAGGTAACCTGTAGGCCAGCAGAAGCCCTGCTGAGTGTGATGGGACCACAGGCCTCATCTGAGGGGGCAGGTGCATTGTACCTGTGAGGGAATGATCTGTCCTGTAAATCTTACTGTTTTTAAAGGAAATGTTGAGATTTGGATTTGTATGTGCAATCTCAGTTTTTAAAGGTTGCTTTAAACTTTGTAAGAATATTGTTTGAGCCAACATACACATTTTCTGGCTGGCTGTTGTCCCTGTTTTGCTGTGGACTCTAAATTGGTGATGAAGACTGGTTAAGGTGGGCTGGAGCAGCTTTGGGAGTGGCTGGAAAGAATGTGCAGTTGTACCATCATGGGACTGAAGGTTAGGCACAGGAGTCAGTTTTGAAGAGAGAGAAAAAGGAAGAGAGCCAGTGAAGGTTTTCATGTGTGATAAAAGTAATAGTGAGTGAAGCCAGTTTTGGCATAAGAGTTCAGGACGGACTGTGGGCTGGAATAGGAGACCAGGATTGGGTGTGGAGGGCCTCGGGTGGAACCTTGGCCTTGGGAGTGGAAAGCAAGACTTTCCAAGGAAACCAATAAGACCTAGCCAGTAATAATAAGACGCCACATTTTTAAAGGCCTCCATTTAAAGCAAAAGAATTATGATTCAGAACATCTGAAAAACAGAAATTTTAAAAAAGATCACACCTGTAATCCCAAGACCTTAACAAAATCACTGTTCAACATTTTGTGTATGTTTTCCCAGGCTTTATTCCTGTCTCAGTTTTTTGATGTAATCATAATGATGGTGTATGTTCAGTCACTTGCATTGCATCTCATGGCTTCAACTAGGTAAGTTTATTTAGTTACCACAGACACCCAGGAGGGAGGGCACCCAGGCCTGGCATTCTGAGGTTGAAAGGCAAGTCTGATTTCCCAGTCTCGCACAGCCAGGAAGTGACAGCATATGACCCAGACCCTCTAACCCTGATGATCTTTTCTTCACTCCACCCTGGATCACACTGCTGCTGCTTTGCATGAATGAGTGAATTCAACCAACAGAAGGACAATTCATGTCTATTTGTGTAAGGCATGGAGAGACAGGAAGAGGAAAAACACACAGCCTATGCACTGAAAGAACAGGAAAGGAATTAGGCATAATTATACTAACTCTAGATACCAAGGACTATGAAGAAGATAAGAATGAATGTTAAGTGCCATACAATCCACAAAGAGGAAATGTTTGATACATTTTGTTGTTCATACTTATGTCTCTGTACCTCTAGTTTACAGGCCCTCTGGTCCCCAAGTTAGCATATATCATTCCTCTGTGGAAGTCATGGTTGGATTGAATTACTATCCCGGGCTACAGTCCACCAAACAGACTATTCGGATTCTTAGGCTCACTAAAATGGGATGCCGATCTGCCACCTCAGTGTGCAACTGGGAGCCTGAGGTCCGGGAGTGAATGNGGTCCCCAAGTTAGCATACATCATTCCTCTGTGGAACTCATGGTTGGATTGAATTACTATCCCGGGCTACAGTCCACCAAACAGACTATTAGGATTCTTAGGCTCACTAAAATGGAATGCCGATCTGCCACCTCAGTGAGCAACTGGGAGCCTGAGGTCCGGGAGTGAACGGACTTGTCCAAGCTCACAGAAGCCAAATGCCAGTTACTTTCTTTTCTCTGTTTGATTCCACTGTTTTTGATCTCCATAGGTGGTCTCCTGGTTTTATATAAGAGAAAAACCAAACTCTCTCTTCTCTAAGTCAGAATCTCAACCACAGTAGAGACATACTTTGAGTTACTTTGAATTTCAAGAACATCTTTTGGTGGCAGTCTCAGAGGCAACTCTGAAGTCACAGTCCCAACTTCAACCCTACAGATGTTATAGCCTGAGAATGCAAAGGTTTTGTACTAAGCCCCCTCTGAGTCCAAGGGGGCTTATAGATGAGGAAACCAGACGATGAAGAAGCTGGGTGACTGGTTCACTACTACATGGCTCAAGCATCGAGTGGGACTCCCAAGTTTATACTCTTTCCACTCCACAAGTATGGCATTAATGAGTCAACTAATTAAGGCATTAATGATATAACAGGTGAGTAATCAAATGCTATCTATTAATATCCCTAATTCCTGCCCTCAAAGAGTAAATTACAAAGTAAATTATAAAGGCCCAGGAATTGGATTCAGAGTCAACACTGGAGTCCAGGTACCCAGGAGTGGTGCACTTTTATTTGCTTTCGTAATTTCATTTCTAGTTATACTAATGACTTAATTCACTCAGAGAAAATAGAGCTGATAAATATACAATGCAAATGAAAAAACAGTGACATATGAACTTTGTTATTTCAGTCAGTGATCATATCATTCAGCAAAATGGGGGGAAAAAAGGATATGCTTTTTGGAAAAAATATTTTGGTCAAAAAAAATTCTTGACGAAAAACTATTATTTGGGGAGTTTTTGTAGTGTTTTCCCTGTCCTCTGCTCTTTCTCTTTTGTTTCTCTTCCCAGGGCTACATTCTAGCCCTCAATGAATGCCTTTATCAAAGGTGCCAAGATTCCCAGCCCAGGTGGCACAGAAGCTTTTCTGCGGAGGATATGGCTCTATAGTCATTTGGGTTAAATTAAACAAAGAAAAAAAGTATCTGTTACACAGTAGGTGCCAGATAAATGCTCTCCACTTCTCTGTGAAAGACTGGGAACTAAAGCTAGGAAAATATAAGTAACCCATTCCAGGTCACAGGGCAAGAATCCAGAAATGGAGCAGGCAAGAGTAGGGCTTATAAGAAGAATTTTGTACAGATAACAGGTCTGACAGCTTAAGTTTGTAAAACATGACGCCTGTAAAACATGATTCTCATAAAGAATCGGACTAAATCACCAAATCATAATATGGTGTGTGTTCAGTCGCGTCTGACTCTTTGCGAGCCCATAGGTTGTAGCCCTCCAGGCTCCTCCGTCCATGGGATATTCCCAGCAAGAATACACTTCCTACCTTAGGGGATCTTCCCAACCCACGGATCGAACCNGCCTGTAAAACATGATTCTCATAAAGAATCGGACTAAATCACCAAATCATAATATGGTGTGTGTTCAGTCGCGTCTGACTCTTTGCGAGCCCATAGGTTGTAGCCCTCCAGGCTCCTCCGTCCATGGGATATTCCCAGCAAGAATACACTTCCTACCTTAGGGGATCTTCCCAACCCACGGATCGAACCTGAGTCTCCTGCCCTGGCAGGCAGATTCTTTACCACTGCGCCATCTCAGAAACCTGAATCATAATATAAACCTCAATAAATGTTAGCTTCCTCTTTATTTTTGTCTAACTTCAAGGTCATTATCAAAATCATTGTCAGTGTCATCATCATGGTCTCTGATGATATTATGTTTGGCCTTTCCTGTTAGATTTTCACATTCCCTTAAATTTAATTTGCCCCATTCTTCTTTCCTGATCCTTAAGTAATAAGAGCCAGCTAATAAATCTTCATATGGTTTCAGCCTGTCTCTCAATCCCTCAAAGAGCTGAATGGATAAAGGTACACTGTTAAAGCTGCCAAAAAGAGACAATATGGATTACTTCAGTTCAGTTCAGTTCAGTTGCTCAGTCGTGTCCAACTCATTGTGATCCCATGAATCACAGCATGCCAGGCCTCCCTGTACATCACCAACTCCCAGAGTTCACTCAGACTCATGCCTATCGAGTCAGTGATGCCATCCAGCCATCTCATCCTCTGTCGTCCCCTTCTCCTCCTGCCCCCAATCCCTCCCAGCATCAGAGTCTTTTCCAATGAGTCAACTCTTCGCATGAGGCCAAAGTACTGGAGCTTCAGCTTTAGCATCATTCCTTCCAAAGAAATCCCAGGGCTGATCTCCTTCAGAACAGACTGGTTGGATCTCCTTGCAGTCCAAGGGACTCTCAAGAGTCTTCTCC
>SJYA01011815.1:0-12161 GCA_006410615.1 Neotragus moschatus
TCACTTTTGCTCTGGTGTCAGCGCAAGGCGGCGGCTGCGGGCGCTGACGAGGACGCACCGAGCAAGCCAGGCGCCTATCTCGGGCGGCCAGGCGGGCACAGCGAGAAGCCGGATACTAGCGCGCCGGCGGGGCGCGGAGTGGCGAGCCTGGCCAGCGAGGGAAGCCGCGGGGGGCGCGCCCCGGGCGGGCCCCCAGAGCCTCGCAGGATGCCCCACGAGGACCAGCCGTCCCTGCAGAGACCTCGCTATGGCTGTAAGTCCGCTGGGCGCGCGGGGATCCGCTGACTTTGGGGGGCTTTCTCCCCCAAGGAAGGCTTGGAGAAGCCGGGGGAGTCGTGTGCGCGCCGCAGAGGAACTAGAGGGCAGCGGCTGGGTGGCTGACAAAGTTGGGAGTTGGAGTTGCAAAGGCTAGTGAGCGGCGTCCTCCAGCTCTCCCCACAGTCATAATACCCAGCTGGCACCTCAGTCCCTACCCCCTACACACCCCACCGTGGCGCGAGGCAGAACTGGGTCTGCGCCCTGAAACACACCGAGTTGGGGGTTTAGGGGTATCAGGTGAGGATCCCGCGGAGCTCCCAGCCGTTGCTGGCTCGGGCCAGGGGGTGGCGTTAGGGACCCGATTCTTCCAGCTCAGAAGGGGAGGAAAGTTTGCTTGTTGTGGCTACAGGTGGGCTCCGTAAGCAGTGTGCCCGCGCATTCTGCTAGTGGCAGCGTCAGCGTTCCTGGAAGGGCTGGCATCTCCTTCTACGCCGCTCCCTAGAGCTTCACCTGGGCCGCCAGAGCTGGGAGTCCTTTCCTGTTGCAGCTGAAAGAGGGCACCTCCGGTCCAGTTCCTTCCATTCCCCCCTTCCCGTCCCCCGCCTCCCCTGGGCCCTGCGGGGACTGTGCGGCGCGCGGGAGGATTGCAGCGGCGCTGGGCTCCCTGGGATCCGGTTGGAGCCGCGTGACTTGAATGAGACCCTGTCGGTTACCCCGCCAGGGGCTACCGTCAGAAGGACGTTGCTTTGGCCGATCGTTAAGTGGATAGAGCCAGATTAGATCCAACCACGTGGCTTCATGTGCAGAGTTCAGAGTCTTTACCAAACATGTGCCAGGAAGTATTTCCTTTAAAACAAACAGAAAGTTGGCGTGTTCCCTCTTTCTCAACAAGGTTGGTGAACCCATGGTCGCGGATCACAGGTTAATATTTGCCCGGGCTGGCCTTGGTGGCAGGGGTAGCAGGTTTGGGTTAGGGGTTACTTTTTGTGGTTCTAACTTGTTGTGAGGGCCACAGGCTTCCCTCATAAAAAGGGAGTAGTCAGCCTTTTCACCCTGACTTCTCCTCGCAGGCCTTGAAAGGGAACATCAGAGATGAGTTTTCCCAGGTGACCTTTTCTGTGTCAGCCAGTGAGGAGTCAGCTGCGTCCTCTGTCCTCTAGGGAAATGCATTTAACACTTAACCCCAGGCCTGCCCTTTGCAGCCTGAGTTTGCACTTTGCTAAACCACTCAGAGGGCAGAGTTCCTTGAGCTGGGATGTATTCATCCAGAGGGATGTCAGCCATCCTGATTGGTGAAAGTCCTGGATATGTCAAGCTCCCAGAGCGTCTGGCAGTTTCATTGTGTCAAATTATAAGATGGTCACAACGTGTGGAAACTAGGCGAGTGTGCATTGAAAAAGGGGTCTTGATGTCATATCTTAAACCATGATCTGTTCGGTGTTGTGCCTGGCTAGTTGAGTGTGCTGGGCAAACGTACAAGAACGCAGTGCATTAATGCTGCTTTTCCACCCATTTCCCTGCGTGAGCTTCTGTGATGGCGCTTGGTTTTCATTCAGTGCGCCTGCGGTTTTAGAGTGCTCCTAGACGCGGCTGTCAAGTAGGCTGAGATTCCGCAAGCGTGAAGAGCATTCTGTGTAGCCCTTTTCTTTGGAAATCCTCGTCTAACTTTACTTATGAGCTTGATGTAATGAGGGGTGTACCATCTATTTGAAATCCTTCTCCCCAGGAAGGCATTCTTTGACCACCTGACATAGTAAAAAATGGAAAGTAGTTGCCAATTTCCAGACTTGATGACCACCCTGAACTCTTAAGGCTTTAACACAATAGCCTATTATGTCCTTAAAATGAACACTTCTATGATTTTGATGCCAGATTCATAAATGGTGTATGTTCATGGATTCTTTTTATTGCATTAAATATCGTTATTTTGTTTAAAAGGTACACCAGCAGCCATATGAAACCCCAGATGAACAGCTACAGTTAGAGATCTCTTGAACTAAGCGGCACTGTTTGAGATGAGTGTCTTGTTAGAGGAGGTCATTTACTGTTACCACCATTTTCCTCCAAGTAGTTCTAGAACTGAAGGTGGTATGTGTGTAATGTGTCTGCCTGCTCGGTCCTGTCCGACTCTGTGACCCCATGGGCTGTAACCTGCCAGGCTCCTCTGTCCATGGGATTCTCCAGGCAAGAATACTGGAGGGGGTTGTTGCCATTTCCTCCTCCAGGGGATCTTCCTGACCCAGGGATCAAAGCTGAATTTTTTGTGTCTCCCGCACTGGCAGGCAGATATCACAGTGCCACTGGGGAAGATTTGTACCACGCACATCATATATTTCAGATGTTCTCTGTCATGGAGAAGTCAGAAAAGCAGACAGGTTTTTCTATTCTGGGTGAGGACAAATACCACTTAGAGCACACAGTCTGAATGCTTTTGACATGCAAGGTGTCACTCACAGGGAGCTTACTGTGTTGCTGTATTCCTTCATTCAGGATAGTCCGTGTACTTACTCCAACGATACTAGTACTGGTCAAATACTATTTGGAGCCGTACTTTTGGGTTTTCCCCTCGTCAGATGCAGACTGAAGGAAGTAATTGTTCAAACTGGGGGATGGGTGATCACAAAGCAATGAGAGTTTTCCTAGTGGCCAAACAAATGGAAAAATGACTTCGCAAATTTATGTATATATATATTTTTATTAAATACAGTTGATTTATAATATGTTAATTTCTGCTGTACAGCAAAGTGATTTAGTTATATGTATATATATATTCTTTTTTGTATTCCTTTTCATCATGACTTATCACAGGATATTGAATATCGTTCCCTGTGCTATACAGCCTTGTTGTTTATCCATATATATATATAATAATTTGTGTCTGCTAATCCTAAACTCTCACTCCATCCCTCCCCCACCCTCCCTTCCCCTTGGCAACCACAAGTCTGTTCTGTCTGTCCTCACAAATATTTTTAGTCATAGCATCCTTTATATAAAATGATGCAAGATCTAAATTCTTATATGTATGAGGATGTTCCTAGTTTAGTTTAAAAATGATGTCTAGTGGAATACACCTTAGTGTTAATAGATACTAGGAAGTGAAGTCGCTCAGTTGTGTCTGACTCTTTGCAACCCCATGGACAGAGGAGTCCATGGGATTCTCCAGGCAACAGTACTGGAGTGGATTGCCATTCCTAATGTCAACTATCCACGCAAAAGGGGACAGCATAATGTATTAGAATATATGGTTTCTGGCTTTCTGGGCCTTCTGTCAACACAGGACTGAAAAGAGTGCCTTGGGTTTTTCACAGAAAGACCAGAGGAGAATACAGGATTGTATTTGCTGTCTTGTATTATGGGACAGTGCTTTTTCTTGTTTGTGGGTTTGGTGAGTTATAGGTTCAATGAAACCGCGACCTATACCAAGCAGGGTTCATCCCCAACATTTAAAGATAAGCAGACTCCCTATTGGGATGTATATATTCTCAATATATACTTCCTATAGGTATTGCGGTAATTTCAATTCCAGTGCTGCATATTCCTAGTAAAACATATTTGAGACTGGTCTTTAAAAACAGCTTTTTGGTAGTTTGAATTAAGCTGTTACATTTGTTTTAGGTCTGGGCTGGTGTTCTGCCATTTCTCCTCCCCTTGAATTGACATTTATTTCAGTAATTCTTGTACAAAGTAAATTAACTCAGTTCAGGGCTGTTACGGTGTGTCTCTTCTCTACCAAGCTGAGGGTCTGTGAAATATCACATCGTGTGTTGTTCTTGAGGGATTTCTCAGTGAGTTCTTCTTCAAGCTTCCTTCTCAGATTTCTGACATGAGAGATTGCTAAAGTCTTCCTGATTTGCACATTGGCACACTCAATTAAAACTAAATAGACTTCTATTTGATCCTTGCTTCTTTCACATTGGCCACTTCCTTTGGCAACCTGTGAAGTTATTTTTTGAGATGTTGTTTAGTCGCTAAGTCATATCCTGCTCTTTTGCGACTCCTTGGATGTAGCCCACCAGGCTCCTCTGTCCATGGGATTTCCAAGGCAGGAACACTGAAGTGGGCTGCCATTTCCTTCTCCAGGGAATCTTCTTGACTCAGGGATAGAAGCTGAGTCTTCTACATTGGTAGGAGGATTCTTTACCCTTGAACTACCAGGGAACCCTTTAAGACATTACTACAGAACTAAACTGGAGTATTAGCTCCCTAGTACAATTCTGTAGAGGTGATGTGGAAATGGGAAGGGCGAAGCTGCTATACTAATTCAGACGTGAGTAGAACCTTACAACCAGAGTGTCTTTGTACAGTCGAAACTAAATTTAAGTGGAACTTATGCTTAATGATTTGCAAATAACTCTCATGCTCTTCTAACAAACTATGATGTATTTGCTGGACACTCTGCCACCATGATCTGTCAAAAGTTTTCTTCCAGTTATTTGACAGTTTAAAAGACCAGCCATAGCAGAGAGGGGCCTTGTGACTAAGATGATTTTGCTCATCACTGATGATCCAGTCAAAGTTTAAGTGCCTCCTGTGGGTCAATAGTCAATGTATCTGTGCCAGGAACTGTGGTTTTCTTCCCCCCGGCAAAATCATGAGAAATGTTGTAAAAGTTCAGTGTTTCACTCTTTGCTTCTCTTAAAGAAGTGTAACATAAGGCCAGCATGGGTGTGTTTATGTGTGTGTGTGTTGCAGGGGAAGGTTCTGGCTGGTACTTTTAGTGTCTAATGCTCTTGTCTGCATGATGAGATTTCCAAATCACCTGGTGACTGGTGTGTTCCGGTGGTCAGCACTATTGAGCTTCTTATTGCTTTCCCAGTACTAGAAAGTTAAGTTCTGAACTATTAATCTCAGTTGTGTAAAACAGGATTGAATGCACCTGTGTTTAAGGACTTCCCTGGTGGTTCAGATGGTAAAGCGTCCATCTACAATGCGGGAGACCCAGGTTTGATCCCTGGGTCGGGAAGATCCCCTGGGGAAGGAAATGGCAATCCACTCCAGTACTATTGCCTGGAAAATCCCATGGACAGAGGAGCCTGGCAGGTTACAGTCCATGGGGTCACAAAGAGTCGGACACGACTGAGCGACTTCACTTTCACTTTCGGGCAGCTTGATTCTAACAATCTATCTGTGTTTTTTGAAGAAGGAGGAGGGGTGTATGCAGTGTTGCCCTGAAATGCAGTCTGTAATAGACAAAAAAATCAAGTGCACTAATGTTGTGGTTAAGCTTTTCAAAAGGTGCTTTCAGGTCACCAGCTGAAGTGTTCTTTTAGTATGCTTTTAACTTTAATCACGTATGTCCTCAGCCCCAATGACTTGTTTGGGAGCATTTAAGCTCGTAATTCCCAGTTTGTTGGAGAACTTAGCGTTGTTTCAGGCGTTAGCGAACCCCTTTTTTCTCGAGGGAGCCATTAGTTTGCTTTTGCCCCTCATCTTCCCACGGTATAAGCTTTTCACCAGCTCATTTTCTTTACAAGCCTAGTGTACAAGCAGATCTAGTGCCTCCCAAGTCTACCCGGCAACCAAAGGAGAAACAAAGGCGATTCCACCTCTGACCTGCGTCGGGTGAGCCCTACAGGGTAGGCACGTCAGCACGTGGTGTGGAGCTGAAGTGGGTGAAGTTACCAAGTGCTTGTGTGTTTCATGTACCTCTGAGAGGACCAGTGGTTTCCCCTAAGCTGAAGCCCATGACACTGTCTCAGAACCGCACAGCTACCTGGTGACAGAGGGTGGGGGTGAGCGGGTTGGAAGCTGATGCTGCCAGACCCGTCAGTCTTTCTCGCCAGCTGTTGCCAGTTTGCCTTCTCTGACTCATCCAAGGAGGTGTCCTTCCTTCTTTCTGTCTGTTTCAGGTGTTTGTCCTGATTTTATCAAACTGCAGAAACCTGTGGCCATTTGGATAGTGTGCTCTTTCAAAAGTAGGTGGACAGGATTCTCTCAAGTTTATTTTACTCTTTTACCCGCCCCCCCTCCTGCACCAAGGAAAAGCATCAAAGAATACATGAGCTTTTTATAGAGTATATCCTGGCTTCATTCACCCATTTTATGTATATGTAGAGACATTCCATCTCATCATGAGGCACGGAAAAGAAAGAAAAGGCTTTACCGTAATATAATGGTATGCTCCAATGATTCTAAATAGGATAATTTGTAAAACACACTTTGTTACCTGTTCTGTGTTAGTTGCTCAGTCATGTCTGACTCTTTGCAACCCCTTGGACTGTAGCCCGCCAGGCTACTGGCCATGCGTTAAAGTCTAGGGTTTATGAGAAATCAGACAGAAGTTTGTAGTGGGTTGACTGACCAGTGGACTAATGCTTTTTCACTTTACCTGGTTTTCTCCCTTGAAAGGCAGAACAATGTCAGTGAAGTGGCACAGGGTTTGGTATTGAGTAGATGTGAGTTTAAATCCTGACCTGGCCCTTAACTGCCTGAATAGCCTTGGGGTTTTCTCCTATACCTTGAAGGATGATGTTTTGCATTCCTGTGACAGTGGCCAGTGTTCCTGGCAGTACAGTTCAGTTCAGTCGCTCAGTCATGTCCGACTCTTTGCGACCCCATGGACTGCAGCATGTCAGGCTTCCCTGTCCATCACCAGCTCCCAAAGCTTGCTCAAACTCATGTCCATTGAGTCGGTGATGCCATCTCATCCCCTGTCATCCCCTTCTCCTCCCGCCTTCAATCTTTCCCAGCATCAAGGTCTTTTCCAGTGAGTCAGCTCTTTGCATCAGGTGGCCAAAGTACTGGAGTTTCAGCTTGAGCATCAGTCTTTCCAATGAACACCCAGGACTGATCTCCTTTAGGATGGACTGGTTGGATCTCCTTGCAGTCCAAGGGACTCTCAAGAGTGTGCAGGCACATAGTGCTAAACACATAGTGATNCCCAGGACTGATCTCCTTTAGGATGGACTGGTTGGATCTCCTTGCAGTCCAAGGGACTCTCAAGAGTGTGCAGGCACATAGTGCTAAACACATAGTGATTTCAATAATTGAGTGCCTGACACGTACAACACATTGGGGATGAAGGAAAATGGTTACAGCTTTACACTCTCTATAAGAGAGTCTGGAAGCTGAAGAGTAATGCCTATACTTTTATTGGTGTATTTCCAAATTCCCTGGACATGAAGACACAAGTGATTTGGATGGGGAAATGGGATGCCTCGTGAAGGGTGTGTCAACAACCTTGAGGGAGGTCAGGAGGAAAATGGAAAGGCGTTCCAGTGGGTCTGTTGTGTGGCTGTTTGGTGGGGTTGATGTTTAGGTGGTATGGATAGGTCCTGTGGAGGGAGGGGTAGCCAGAGGGAAATATTGCGGAAGCCTTTATTTGTAGGCAACAAAAGACAGTGTTGTCTTGAGGAGAGCAGCTTAATCTAGTCTCTCCCTGAAGAATCTTTTTGTTCTTTGAGAGTGTCCATTAGATTTTATGGGCAGGTGACCTGGTGAAGTGGGGGACGGTGTGAAGGTGGGTGTGGTTGGAACGCACAGGGCCTGGAGCAGCAAGAGGGTGGGCGAAGTTTGGGGATGTGCGTGTGTGTTCAGGTATGTGTTGGGGGGGAGTGCCCTCTCTCTCGTTGCTCAGAGGCCCCTTCATTGTGCATCTGTTTTTACTGGTTAGGTTTGTCATATAGCTTCACTTAGGATGGACATAAATCCTGATGATGGCTCTGGAACTGGTGGCATCCAGTGAACCCAAAAAGAGGTAGATCTGGAGCCTCGCTCATGCCCAAGATATTCCAGCCAGGTGGACAGCTAATGCTAAACCATTTCAGAAGGCAGATTCTCTGAATTCTCTGAAAACAGGTTTTTTTTTTTTTTTTTTAAAGAATGTGGTAATAGCCAGGCAAGGACCTTGGCAACCAGACTATCTAGGGGGTAGGGCTTCTTCCACCTCTCCCCAATTCATGCAACTCATCCTCCCATGACTTAATGATAATTTTTCCTATCAAATTTCTCTGGAGATTTAGGGCATCCACAAGATGAAAATCTCAGTTTGAAAGTGGCAAATACCATGTCTCCAGTTCATTAGCAGGCCCTTCCTTTTGACACTGCTCTCCCTGGACTCTTGCTTCATTTTACAGTCATGGGTTGTGCGTGGCCCTTCTCACCTGGTGCCCAAAGGCACCGACAGCTATTTCTGCCGTCAGTGCAGTGGTTTTCCTGGCGTGGCCGCAGAGCATCCCCCGAGAACCTGTGGGAAAGGTGAAGTCCCTTCCCCACCCAGACCTTCTAAGCTGTTTTCCACAAGCCCTCCAGGCACTTCTGATGTAACTTCGGACGCACTGGTGCTCCAGTGCGAGGGTGAAAAAGCATTCCTAATGCACAGATTACCCTTTCCACAGGGCTGGCAGGTTTTGTCAAGTAAGTAAAAACACATGAGCATGTTACTGAACACTTTATTTACAGTATTCCTTGTGTGTTTGACTTTGAGCACACACAAGCACCGCATACAAACCCTGGCATTGATTTCTGTCCAGGTTTGTGTTTACTGTATAGGCTCTGTTTCAGTATGGCTTTAAGGTTGCTTTTCTCCCTGCTGGGAAACAAATGTGATTTAGATGATAAAGTCCCAAATCTCCGCTGACTAGGGATTAAGTGACGTCAACTCCCCAGAGATTCCTAGGGGTAGCTGGTGCTCTCTGGAGCCGTGGGGAAGGCTGAGTGAGCTGATAACCTGGTGTAATAAGGAAGGTCTCAGGCCTGGCCATTCTGGACTGCAGTCCTTGTAGGGGTGGGTGGGGCTGGACAGTAAGGATTGGAAGATGTCTTCTTCTTCTGTTGTTTTTTTTTTTTCCCCCTCCAGGACAACTTAAAAGTGTTTCTCATTCATTCCCAACTTTGAGATCAGTTGAGTATGTTAGCAGAGATACTGTTTGATAGGAATTAGTGCATTCAGACCATGCCCCCATTACAGGAAACTATTGGTCTGGTTCTTTTGCTCTTGATTAAAGATAGGATAGTCCTCTGACTTTTTCCCTTAAGATGACTTAATTGTTTGCCTTTTCCTGTTCCTCCTGAATCTCTTTAAATCTTTTAAATCTTTAAATCTTTCTTTAAAAGACATTTTTATGTTTTTTTTTTTTTTTTTTTTTTGCAAATTAAGGTATATTTGTTGTTGCTCAGTCACTAAGTCGTGTCTGACTTTGTGACCTCTGCCCTCTGCTATCTCCCCGAGTTTGCTCAGTTTCATGCCCATTGAGTCGGTGGTGCTGTCCCACCATCTCATCCTCTGCTGCCCCCTGCTCCTTTTGCCTTCAAAGGTCGAACACTTCCTAATAATTTTGCTCCACTTCTCATTTTATTGCCTGATTGTGAACTCAGTCTTACATAATGTTAAGGCAATTGCTTAGTCATCTTATAAATGGACTTGATTTGCATGTTATTGAAGCAGCAGATCCATGAAATACTTAAGTAATGCTTAGGTTTAGTACCTAACTGGTAACCTGGAATCCTGGTACCTAGGAAGACACTCAGACTATATTTGCTGTTATTACAGGTTTTGCTTAAAGTTTCAGCATTGCATTGCTGGTCTGAATGGTAACTTGTTTCTATTATCTTTAGTTAAATTAAAGGTAATCTCAAGAATTTGACTGCCAGGCAAGTATTTAATGTTGAGTTTAGACTTGCCTTCACCCTCTGTGGAACCTAGGCAAGTTACTTTAATTTCTCTGTGCCTCCGTTTCCTCTCCGGTAAAGTGCCGATGGGAAAGTGCGTGCTCAGAGGGTAAAATGATTTAACGCTCTTTCAGAATGTGTCTCCATGGCATCAGCACTTGAATGTCAGGGGAGGGGTATCGCCCTCATCTTTGCTGCCTCTTTGCCTGTCTTCCCACCTCATTGCCCTCATCTCAAGTTAACAGAAAATGGATTTAAAACCTTGGCTCCTTGCACATTTTTAAAAATTTACATATAATTAATCCAAACATCCTGTGCCTTATTGAATGTATAAACTCACGGGAAATAGTTATCTCTGTGCAAGTGGAGTTGGCCTGTCAATTTGGAGACCAGATTCTTCTTCGTGTATACTAAAAACAAAAGCAAACCTAACATGCTCTACTGTTGAATGTTAACAGATAAAGTTGGATGATGGGTTGGATTTTTGCACTGCATTTTTTTTTTCTTTGTCATCTTAAAAGTGGCTGTAGAATTGTCACTAGCATACCCGAGTGCTGGATTGTCACTCTGCAGTTACGTGGCATCCTGTTATCCCCTTCAGGGTTAAGCTGATCATTGCTGCGGGTTGGAGAGCCCAAGCGTTCATGACAGTACTGAGATGGGAAGGAACTGCTTGAAATAAGTGTTAATCTGTATGCCTAGTTCACATTGTGGAATCTGACTTCAGTGAGAGGGCCCTCAACCTTCTGGTCAACCAAGTGCTGTGAGGATTGAGGAGAGAGGTTGAGGAAGAGGAGTAGGAAGTATGCTGTTTCATTAGACATCCCCTAGGCCTTACTGCCTCTAGAAGGATAATGAAGCTTTAGATCCATGGGCCTAAAGTTGAAGTGAAGCTCAACCTATGAGCATAACTGGAATGTTGGAGGACTTGGATGTAGAAAATCTTGGCTGCTTCTGTGTGTCCCCAGATTACTCATTCATTCTGCCTTCCCTGCTTTCTTCTACCAGTTTTTTTTTCCCCCATACCAATGTTTCCTGTTGACCCTTCTGTATTAGAATTAGCCAGACTTGACTGCTTCCTCCCTGGGTCCTTGGGTATGTCCATCACTTCCACATTCTTTGCCTAGGCCCAGGGCTGGCCAGGCAGGCTTCACAAGGTTGGGATAAGAAGTCAGTCACATCATCAGCTTCACGGAATATGAGTTCTCCTTTCACCCACTCCCTCAACTCTGCTCCCCTCCCCATATCAAATCCAAAGCCTTGCTCATACTGAACTCTTAGTTTTTCTGAGAAATGATCATTACACAGCCGATACCAGTAGGCTCTTAGTTTTGTTCTGTGTCTACTAATGAGTTTTATTTTCCGAAGGAAAAAATATTCATTTAAAGAGAATGTATAAAGAGACAGTCACCTGTCCACAAGAACCAGGGACACAAGAACCCTTTCCTTGCTCTGGAATTGCTTCTGGGACAGTTTCAGAGCTCTCCTCCTCCGTTCTGCAGTAGAATATACACTGTTGTCAGCTTGAATCGGCCTACAGTTTGGAGGATTGTGCTTACGTGTTATCCTTCAAAGTAGGCTCTGATTTCAACTCTTCACATTTGACCAGTGAACTCTGAGAAACAAATGGAGCTTATAGTGTGCTTCTATGTAGCAGTTTTGAAATCTCTGCAAATGTGTACCTTTGATCTGATGAGTAGGACAAACAGATCCAGCAACCAAACAGGAAGACAGACTTAACCTATGTACTCGTGAATACCTCTGGAAGGTTATGCAAACATTCTTTTAGAGGGTGCCTTTGGGGAGAGAAACTGAGGGCAAGGGTGAGCATGAGAATGGCAACCCACTCCAGTATTCTTGCCTGGAGAATTCCATATGGCCAGAAGAGCCTGGTGGGCTACAGTCCATGGGGTCGCAAAGAGTCGGACACAGCCAAGCAACTAACACTACACTGTGAAGGAAGAGTGGAAGGCAGGGCCGCTGGGATCATTTGGGACTGGAGAAGTCTCCCAGGGCCACTCGGTATCAAGAGTGGGGCACCCTCTTCGGTTAATTGCACATCTTTTGATTGTTATACATGGTGTATCACATCTCAGCTTAGAGCTCGTCCAATTCCTAGTTGTCAACCTCACTGCCCATTATAATCTCCAGGGGAGCTTCACAAAGAAAACACTCTTTCTCTGAATCCTGTGCCCTAGATATTCTGTTTGTTTTGGGGTAGAGCAGTGGCATAGATATTTTTATTTTTTATTTAAAAACCTTTGAACCCTCAAAACCACAAAGAACAATGTTTT
>SJYA01011816.1:0-12382 GCA_006410615.1 Neotragus moschatus
ACTTATAGGTCTGGCCATTTTTAAAGACTTGCTGTTATTTTCTTTCCCCCTAAAAGTTCTACTTGTATGCATTTAAGTCTTGTTCCTTTATATTTGTCCTGCTTGGGTGTTTGTAGGACTCTAATTGGGGCTTGTCTTCTTTCATTCAGTTCAGTTCAATCGCTCAGTCGTGTCCAACCCTTTGCGACCCCATGAATCGCAGCACACCAGGTCTCCCAACTCCCGGAGTTCACTCAGACTCATGCCCATCGAGTCAGTGATGCCATCCAGCCATCTCATCCTCGGTCATCCCCTTCTCCTCCTGGCCCCAATCCCTCCCTACTTTTTGGAAATTATTGAACATCACAGTCCATGGAGGTCATGAAAGAGTTGGACATGATTTAATGACTAAACAAAAAACGTTTCTTTAAATACTGCGGCTTCTACTTTCTATCTCCTCTTTTCCCAAGACTCAAATTATGTGTATTTAACAGCTTTTCACTGGGCCATACATCTCTTGACTTGTCTTCATATTTTCTACATTTTAAAAGTTTCTCTGTGCTTTCATCTGGATTTTCTCTGACATATCTTCTCAACACTAATTCTGTCTACATAGTGTTTAATCTTCTGTTAAATCCAATCCACTGAGTTAATTTCATCTAAGTGGGTTTCCCATTTCCAGAATTTTCATTTTGATTCTTTTTTATAGTTTCCAGTTTTCTGCTGAATTTCCTGTCTTAAAAATATTCATTTAATTTAAATTCCATGTCAGATAATCCTAATATCTGAATCTCTTATGGGTCTTTTTTCTACTGATGTCCCCCCTTAAAAAATCTTGTTCTTTTTATAGGCCTTTTTTTTTTTTTTAAGGATTGCTAACACTGTGAACAAGAAATTATAAACATGACATGAAGTTCTGTATGATATTTTTTAATAAAGGAAAGCTTATGTCAAGGCTTCAACAGTCTTATGCTGCTGCTGCTGCTAAGTCGCTTCAGTCGTGGCTGACTCTGTGTGACCCCATAGACAGCAGCCCACCAGGCTCCCCTGTCCCTGGGATTCTCCAGGCAAAAATACTGGAGTGGGTTGCCATTTCCTTCTCCAATGCATGAAAGTGAAAAGTGAAAGTGAAGTCATTCAGTCATGGCCAACTCTCGCAACCCCATAGACAGTAGCCTACCAGGCTCCTCCATCAATGGGATTCTCCAGGCAAGAGTACTGGAGTGGGTTGCCATTGCCTTCTCCCAGTAGTCTTATAGATATCCAAAAATAGGCATCAAAAAGCTGAGCAAAGACCTGGGGAAATGGGTTATGGACCTGAAACTGGGGACCAAGCTGTCCCATCCATCTCTCAGGGAACTGCATGTCCCATATCTGCTTCTTGCTCCTGCTCTTTGCTAATCAGCTTTTATCTCTGATTTATTAGCATATTGTTGTTGTTGTTGTTGTTCAGTTGCTCAGTCAATCCAACTCTTTGTGACCCCATGGACTGCAGCATGCCAGGCTTCCCTGTCCTTCACCATCTCCTGGAGTTTGCTCAAACTTATGTCCATTGAGTCAATGATGCCATCCAATATAAACAACGTAAAATGTCAACATACCCCAAATCTACATGACATTATAGATCTCACACTCACTTATATCTTCCTGATGGACTCAGTATATCTTAGTTCAGATTTCTGAGGAAGAGGATATAAAAGACTTAGCCAAGTCTGTGGCTGATTGGCACCTGCTGGAACAGGTGTGTACAGGTCCAGTCACCATAGGTGGAGAGGTGTGAACTCACATGTTCCAAAAAGGCAGCAAGATCAAGCTTAGAAGTAAGTCTCAGCAGGGATTTGCCTGGTAGTCCAGTGGTTAAGAATGTGCCTTCCAATGCACGGGATGTGGGTTCAAACCCTAGTCAGGGAACTAAGACGCCACATGCCATGGGGCAACTAATCCCATGTGCCCTCATGCCACAGTGAAAGATCCCACATGCCACAAACAAGACCTCAGGCAGCCAAATAAATAAATAAAATTTAAAAAGAAGTCTCAAAGATACTCATATTTAGTATGAAAACATTAATGTCAGCATCACTAGATTTTGTTATTTTCTTCATATGGGCTTCCCAGGTGGTTCTGGTGGTAAGGAACCCGCCTGCCAATGCAGGAGAAATAAGAGATGTAGGTTCAAGCCCTGGGTCAGGAAGGTCCCCTAGAGGAGGGCATGGCAATCCACTCCAGTATTCTTGCCTAGAGAATCCTACGGACAAAGCAGCTTGGCAGGCTACAGTCCAGTTCAGTTCAGTTCAGTTCAGTTGCTTAGTCGTGTCCGACTCTTTTCGACCCCATGAATTGCAGCACGCCAGGCCTCCCTGTCCATAATCAACTCCCGGAGTTCACCCAGATTCACACCCATCAAGTCGGTGATGCTATCCAGCCATCTCATCCTCAGTCGTCCCCTTCTCCTCCTGCCCCCAACCCCTCCCAGCATCAGAGTCTTTTCCAGTGAGTCAACTCTTCACATGAGGTGGCCAAAGTACTGGAGCTTCAGCTTCAGCATCATTCCTTCCANCAGTAGTCTTATAGATATCCAAAAATAGGCATCAAAAAGCTGAGCAAAGACCTGGGGAAATGGGTTATGGACCTGAAACTGGGGACCAAGCTGTCCCATCCATCTCTCAGGGAACTGCATGTCCCATATCTGCTTCTTGCTCCTGCTCTTTGCTAATCAGCTTTTATCTCTGATTTATTAGCATATTGTTGTTGTTGTTGTTGTTCAGTTGCTCAGTCAATCCAACTCTTTGTGACCCCATGGACTGCAGCATGCCAGGCTTCCCTGTCCTTCACCATCTCCTGGAGTTTGCTCAAACTTATGTCCATTGAGTCAATGATGCCATCCAATATAAACAACGTAAAATGTCAACATACCCCAAATCTACATGACATTATAGATCTCACACTCACTTATATCTTCCTGATGGACTCAGTATATCTTAGTTCAGATTTCTGAGGAAGAGGATATAAAAGACTTAGCCAAGTCTGTGGCTGATTGGCACCTGCTGGAACAGGTGTGTACAGGTCCAGTCACCATAGGTGGAGAGGTGTGAACTCACATGTTCCAAAAAGGCAGCAAGATCAAGCTTAGAAGTAAGTCTCAGCAGGGATTTGCCTGGTAGTCCAGTGGTTAAGAATGTGCCTTCCAATGCACGGGATGTGGGTTCAAACCCTAGTCAGGGAACTAAGACGCCACATGCCATGGGGCAACTAATCCCATGTGCCCTCATGCCACAGTGAAAGATCCCACATGCCACAAACAAGACCTCAGGCAGCCAAATAAATAAATAAAATTTAAAAAGAAGTCTCAAAGATACTCATATTTAGTATGAAAACATTAATGTCAGCATCACTAGATTTTGTTATTTTCTTCATATGGGCTTCCCAGGTGGTTCTGGTGGTAAGGAACCCGCCTGCCAATGCAGGAGAAATAAGAGATGTAGGTTCAAGCCCTGGGTCAGGAAGGTCCCCTAGAGGAGGGCATGGCAATCCACTCCAGTATTCTTGCCTAGAGAATCCTACGGACAAAGCAGCTTGGCAGGCTACAGTCCAGTTCAGTTCAGTTCAGTTCAGTTGCTTAGTCGTGTCCGACTCTTTTCGACCCCATGAATTGCAGCACGCCAGGCCTCCCTGTCCATAATCAACTCCCGGAGTTCACCCAGATTCACACCCATCAAGTCGGTGATGCTATCCAGCCATCTCATCCTCAGTCGTCCCCTTCTCCTCCTGCCCCCAACCCCTCCCAGCATCAGAGTCTTTTCCAGTGAGTCAACTCTTCACATGAGGTGGCCAAAGTACTGGAGCTTCAGCTTCAGCATCATTCCTTCCAAAGAAATCCCAGGGCCGATCTCCTTCAGATGGGCTACAGTCCACAGGGTGGCAAAGAGTTGGACACAATTGAAGCGACTTAGCATGCATGCACACACTTAATCTGTTAGCTTTTCTGAAGATAAATTACATCTCTGCTTTTAATTTGAATTTTTCCATGAGTGAATAGAATTTTACTTCATATATGTATCCCTCGTGGATGATATATTTTTCCGAAGAGAATTTACTCCCGTTTCTGTCAGGCTGTTAGAAGCTCTTACCTTAATTTTAAGAGGGACTGAACTGATTTGGAACTGAGTTTTAGTCCTGTGAATACTGGTCTATTTCTAGATCATCCTTATTCATATACAGCCTTGACTCTCACAGATTCTCAGGGTCCTAACCTTAGATGTGGTGACCAGAGCCCATCCTCCTTGGCATACTAGGAACTCTGGAATTTTGTCATCCCCCTCCCCATGAGACCTTCAAAAGCTGAGCCCCTCAGCCTCAGCTTTCACTTTCATACTTGGAAACTGCCTGGAGGGAAAAAGATGAGCCTGGAATACCAGGCTCATTTCTCTTGGCTTCTTTCTTCTTCTAGATCTTTGCCTAACAAATGTTCACTTCCTTAGTAGCTTTTCAATTCCTTCAAATAGATTTTTACTATTTTGCCTAACTTGTCTAGTTATTCTTGGGTTGCAGGAGGTTGTCCCAGACAGCTTAACCACTACAGGAAGCCAAACTGTGTATGTCATCCATGTACTTCCCAAGAATGTTACCATTTTAGAATAAGAATCAATCTTATTCCGGGGATCTTTGGTCACTCCATATTATGGAAGATCTTATAGCTAACTTTTCTATTGTCTCACCTGATGCTTTTTCTCAACAGCTTTCTCAAAATATGAGCCCATATGGCACATTTTCTGCTCTTGCCCCTTGTCTCAAAGAGAGATCCCAAGCTCAGGGTGAGCAACCTGTGAATATGGAACAGTGTTATCTAAGCCTCATCCAGCTTGGGTGTGGCAAGTAGGATAATGATGACAATGCTTCTTTCTCTGCTTCTTAAATGTGTTGTTGTGCCTATGACAACATCACAGTCCTGGGGTCAGGCCACAAGATCCATTCTTCCATTTCCTTCCACTCACCATCAGTTCTATTTCTAGATCTCTCCCCAGTGGAGTGATTGTCTCCTACCGAGAGTCTCGGTCTTCTACATGCCCTTTCTCCAGGACCTCCTTCAACATCCCCTGTATGCCAAGCAGGAATCTAGCCCTGGAGCTGGACCAGTGGAGCACGCCTAGGTGAGTCCTCTTTATCTAAGTGGTCATTAATTGTCCTCTATCTTAGTATATCTCATTCTCTGCCTTGGAAAATTTGACTTCCTCTGATGCTTGTTCCAAACTAGTACAGAGTCATCTAGTATTCCTGGTACTGTGATTCTGAGGCACAGCCTACCCTTTGTCCCACTTTTCCTTTTTATTCCACCAGCTGATCCCCTCCAGTGCCCCCAAATAATCTCACAGATGCCATCCTCCATTGTGCCTGCAGCTCAAAAGCCATAGAAAGCCCTGGCTGATTACATCACTCCAGGAACTTACGAAGTTTCTCATGCCTGCTTCAGTCTTCCCCCGCCACCTTCTTATCAGTCAGTTCAGTCGCTCAGTCATGTCTGACTCTTTGCCGCTCCATGGACTGCAGCATGACAGGCCTCCCTGTCCATCACCAACTCCCAGAGCTTACTCAAACTGTCCATCGAGTTGGTGATGCCATCCAACCACCTCATCCTCTGTAATCCCCTTTTCTTTCTGCCTTCAATCTTGCCCAGCATCAGGGTCTTTTCCAAGGAGTCAGTTTTTCACATCAGGTGGCCAAAGTATTGGAGTTTCAGCTTCAGCATCAGTCCTTCCAATGAATATTCAGGATTGATTTCCTTTAGGATTGACTGGTTGGATCTCTTTGCAGTCCAAGGGACTCTCAAGCGTCTTCTCCAACACCACAGTTCAAAAGCATCCGTTCTTCAGTGCTCAGCTTTCTTGATGGTCCAACTCTCACATCCATACATGACCACTGGAAAAACCATAGCTTTGACTACACGGACCTTTGTTGGCAAAGTAATGTCTCTGCTTTTTAATATACTGTCTAGGTTTCTCATAGTTTTTCTTCCAAGGAGTAAGTGTCTTTTAGTTTCATGGCTGCAGTCACCATCTACAGTGATTTAGCAGCCCAAGAAAATGAAGTCTGTCACTGTTTCCATTGTTTCTCCATCTATTTGCCATGAAGTGATAGGACTGTCAACAAAAGTCCGTCTAGTCAAGGCTATGGTTTTTCCAGTAGTCATGTATGGATGTGAGAGTTGGACTGTGAAGAAGGCTGAGCGCCGAAGAATTGATGCTTTTGAACTGTGGTGTTGGAGAAGACTCTTGAGAGTCCCTTGGACTGCAAGGAGATCCAACCAGTCCATTCTGAAGGGGATCAGCCCTGGGATTTCTTTGGAAAGAATGATGCTAAAGCTGAAACTCCAGTACTTTGGCCACCTCATATGAAGAGTTGATTCATTCGAAAAGACTGATACTGGGAGGGATTGGGGGCAGGAGGAGAAGGGGATGACAGAGGATGAGATGGCTGGATGGCATCACTGACTCGATGAACGTTGAGTCTGAGTGAACTCCAGGAGTTGGTGATGGACAGGGAGGCCTGGCTTGCTGTGATTCATGGGGTCACAAAGAGTTGGACACGACTGAGCGACTGAACTGAACTGATAGGACTGGATGCATGATATTATTTTGAATGTTTTGAGTTTTAAGCTAGCTTTTTCATTCTCCTTTTTCACTTTCATCAAGAGGCTCTTTAGTTGTTCCTTGCTTTTTGCCCTAAGGGTGGTGCCATCTGCGTGTCTGAGGTTATTGATATTCCTCCCAGCAATCTTGATTGCAGCTTGTGCTTCACCCAGCCTGGCACTTTGCATGATGTACTCTGCATAAAGTTAAATAAGCTGGGTGACAATATATTATCTTGACGTACTCCTTTTCCAATTTAGAACCAGTCTTATACCTCAAGTATAACCTTCTTATACTTGAGGTCATCCCACCCTAGTGACCACAGGACTGGTCTGGATTTGAAGGCTGGTAGGAATGGCAACTCAGCTCAGCTATGGAAACTTCCTACTTTGTTTTTTATCATCCCTTCACCTGGAAAACAATGCAATGTATATGTAAGCCTTTGGAGAAGTACGATAGTTCAAGATAGGGAAACTGGGTTTCTTGGGTCTTCCTTATTTCTCAAAAGGCATGTTCAGAGATGGGTGGTCTCAGCAGTCTGCAGAGAGAGGAGTTTCCTAGGTCAGAGGAGGCTGACTTCCAATTCTGACTGCTTTTCATATCAGTCAGGGGCTGGAGCCTGCCAGCCGTGTCACCTAGACTGGATGTCTTAGATCCATCACTTCTTGCTGTGCCAGTTACACAGCCTGCTGTTGCTGCTGCTGAGTCGCTTCAGTCATGTCTGACTGTGTGTGACCCCATAGATGGCAGCCCACCAGGCTCCCCCGTCCCTGGGATACTCCAGGCAAGAATACTGCAGTGGGTTGCCATTTCCTTCCCCAATGCATGAAAGTGAAGTCACCCAGTTGTGTCCGACTCCTAGCGACCCCATAGACTGTAGCCTACCAGGCTCCTCTGTCCATGGGATTTTCCAGGCAAGAGTACTGGAGTGGGGTGTCATTGCCTTCTCCGGCTACACAGCCTAGTCTCACTTTTACTTTTCATTTCTCTCAGGGCAATGAGACCTACTTCTTAATCATAAGTTCTCATTCTGTCCAGGGGCTCTTTCAAACTTTCATTTCTCTACCTCTTCTCTCCCTCTCATTAGAAATCTTTGAATCAGTCCCANCTACACAGCCTAGTCTCACTTTTACTTTTCATTTCTCTCAGGGCAATGAGACCTACTTCTTAATCATAAGTTCTCATTCTGTCCAGGGGCTCTTTCAAACTTTCATTTCTCTACCTCTTCTCTCCCTCTCATTAGAAATCTTTGAATCAGTCCCAGAGAAAATGAAAACCACAACGCGAGAAACCTTCACGACCTCCTACCCATCTACAAGAATCTTCTGTCTTCTGCTGTCTTGGGAAAATTTGTCCAACTTGTCCCACTACTAAATCTCCACCTATGCTTTGGAATCCTTTCTCCTTATTCCTTCAGTCCTTTACTCCAACATCATCTCTTTTCTCTCATCTTGTCATCTTAAAAAAGTCACAACATAGAAACTGAGTCAGTCAGTTCAGTTGCTCAGTTGTGTCTGACTCTGTGACTCCATGAACCGCAACACGCCAGGCCTCCCTGTCCATCACCAGTTCCCGGAGTCTACCCAAACCCATGTCTATTGAGTCGGTGATGCCATCCAACCACCTCATCCTCTGTCATCCCTTTCTCCTCCTGCCTTCCCAGTATCAGGGTCTTTTCAAATGAGTCAGCTCTTCACATCAAGTGGCCAAAGTACTGGAGTTTCAGNATGAGATGGCTGGATGGCATCACAGACTCAATGGGCGTGAGTCTGAGTGAACTCCGGGAGTTGGTGATGTACATGGAGCCCTGGTGTGCTGCGATTCATGGGGTCGCAAAGAGTCGATACGACTGAGCAACTGAACTGAACTAAGAGCATATGCCATGCGGTCAGACCTACCAAGGTTTGCCACTCATTAGCAGTGTGCTCTTTATTTACCTTTCAAAATTTTATCCAGTAGTTATTACAGTGGGTATTATAATAGCTTCTTATGACAATAAATGTGTCTCTGTATGTAAGCCTTTTGCACAGTATCTGGAATACAGGAAGTGCTCAGTAATACTAAGTCCGTTATTATCCCTGACTTAAGAGTCCTACCTACTAAAGATATATTATTTTTAATATTAGAGAAGATGCAAGTATGTGAAAGGGTCAAATCATTATTTTAAATCTTGGAGATTTAGAACTGAAAGGAAACATAGATATAACTCCAAAAAACAAAACAGAACAGAAATATGCTCAACTCAGTTCCTTCCAGTGAAGAAATGGGAGGCTTCTTCAAACAGGAGGTTAGCTCAAACAGGGACTCTGTATCAACCTAGAGGGGTGGGATGCAGAGGGAGATGGGAGGGAGGTCCAACAGGGAGGGTATATATCTATGGCTGATTCATGTTAAGGTTCGAAAGAAAGCAACAAAATTCTGTAAGGCAATTATCCTTCAATAAAAAAATGAATTAAAAAGAAATAGGTACTTTAGAAAACTTCAACAATAGTGGTAATTTATTGAAACACATCCCTTTGCTGACAAAGGTCCATATAGTCAAAGCTTTGGTTTTCCCAGCAATCATGTACAGATGTCAGAGTTGGACCATAAAGGTTGAGTGTGGAAGAATTGATGCTTTCGAACTGTGGTGTTGGAGAAGACTCTTGAGAGTCCCTTGGACTGTAAGGAGATCAAACCAGTCAATCCTAAAGGAAAGCAACCCTGAATATTCATTGGAAGGGCTGATGCTGAAGCTCAACTTTGGCCACTTGATGTGAAGAACTGACTCACTGGAAAAGACTCTGATGCTGGGAAAGACTGAAAGCAGAAGAGGATGACAGGATGAGACGGTTGGATGGCATCACTGACTCAATGGACATGCTGCTGCTGCTGTGTCACTTCAGTTGTGTCCGACTCTGTGTGCCCCGAGACGGTAGGCCACCAGGCTCCCCCGTCCCTGGGATTCTCCAGGCAATAACACTGGAGTGGATGAGTTTGAGCTAATTCCTGGTGTGCGGCAGTCCAGGGGGTCTCAAAGAGTCAGATACAATTTAACTACTGAACAATAACATTGAGGGTCTTTGGTATTTCAAGCGTACTACATTTCTTTCAAACTCCACAGTAACCTTATAAAGTGATAAACTTTCGTTGTGTTTTTGTTGTTGTTATTATTCACTTGTGTCTACGTCTTTGGATCATGGAGAAAGCAAGGGAATTCCATAAAAACATCTGCTTCACTGTCTACACTAAAAGTTTTGACTGTGTGGATCACAACAAATTGTGGAAAATTCTTAAAAGAGATAGGAGTACCAGTCCACCTTACCTATCTCCCGAGAAACCTGTATGCGGATTAAGAGGCATAGTTAGAACTGGACATGGAACAGACTGGTTCAAAACTGGGAAAGGAGTACAACATGGCTGTATATTACCACCCTGCTTATTTAACTTATATGCAGAGTCCATCATGCGAAATGCCAGGCTGGATGAATCACAATCTGGAATCAAGACTGCTGGAAGAAATATCAACCACCTCAGATATGCAGATGATACCACTCTAATGGCAGAAAGTGAAGAGGAACTACAGAGCCTCTTGAGGGTGAAAGAGGACAGTGAAGAAGCTGGTCTGAAACTCAACATTAAAAAAAACTAAGATACAGATACTTATGTTGCCATTTTAGACAATACAAACTAAGGGTTAGAGGTTAAGAAATGTGTTTAAAGTTACAATTAGCAACTGACAGAAAAGTTAATTGCTCAGTTGTTGGGACTCTTGTGACCCCCCCCCCCCAGACTGTAATTTGCCAGGATCCTCTGTCCATGGAATTTTCCAGGTAAGAACACTGGAGTGGGTTGCCATTCCTTCTCTAGATCTTCCCTACCCAGGGATTGAACCCAGGTCTCCTGCATTGCAGGCAGTTTCTTTACTGCTTGAGCCACTAGAAGAGCCAGTAACTGAGAGAAGGGGATGCAAACTCAGAGCCATCTGATTCCTATACCCATGAGCCCTGCAACACTTACACTGCTTTTTATCCCTTTAGAATTGTGAAGCCAGAATTAGAATGCCAGAAACTTAATTCAAAATGTGATTCCACAGTCCCATCTAGCCTTCTCTCCAAAATCAGATACAGTCAGCCATATAAGCCAGGAGGGAATCCGTTCAACAAACTGAAACAAGAGGCAGGCTAACCCATTATATCACTATGTACTATGCTAACTCATCAACAGCTGAGATGATAAATACATGGGTCCTCATGCTATCTACAGGGATGGTAATAAAAACTAGGAATCATATAGCAGAGTTCATAGAAAGGGAAGTCAAAGTATACACATCATTTACCTAAACCCAAACCATCACTGCTTTTAGTTACGAAGGTGCAGAGTCAAGTGGAACAAGGAGCAGAGTTGCTATAAAATATATTTTCATGGAACTAGCCTTGAACTCTGCTCATACCTCGTGGTTCCCCTGGCAGGATGACTTCTGACCTCTTTTCTGGACAATAATCAAACAAGCCAGGAACACTTTTATAAGCTTGAAGAGAACAAAACAAGATGTTTCAAACTGGAGAGAGAAAGACTGGCATGGAGGGAGGTGAATAAATTCAAATCCTTTGAAATAAAGAATTATGAATCTAGTTACTGAACCTTGGCAAACTGTTTTTTGGTATAGCTGTAGAGCTTATTAAATCTTTAAAGAGAGAAAAGATAAAGAGGTATCTGACATGCTAAGTATTTAGAACTTTGTCACCCTAGTAGATTGCATTTTAAGAAAAGCTTTAAAAAATTTTAGATAAATCGTTGACTAATTCATGGACTATTAGTGTTTGGAAGTGATCAGGAGAGATAATGACTCTTTTTTTGGTGCCACTGTCTGGAGTAGTTAACAGTGCTCCAAGTTCATTAGATCCTCAACATGTTTGTTTACTATGGATGTGCTTGGAGCAACATTAATGCAGAAATTTATTTTCATAAGGTGAGCACAGGCTTTTGCTTTTCCTAATTATTTAAATTCCACTTACAATGGAAAATACAACTAAGTTGGTAATAAAGGTGGTTCTGTGTTTAAATGTGACTCTATTAACTAAACAGAACTTTCATCACAGGTATAATTCTCTCCTCTTCTTGACTATTCTGGCAAGAGCTCAGGCCTACTACCTTCTAAATCCCTGAGGAACAGCCATCATATCCCATCACCCCATCCCAGCTCTTCCTCCTGTGTTCAGCACCTCAGGTATCCACCCCACTTCCCTATGTCCATTTCCTCAATTCCTTCTATTTGGTATCAAACCACAATTTATCTCTCAGTTGTGTCAGAGTAGATATTTTTTCTTTGGCTTCCTTTTGATTCAATGCTATTTCTTTTACTTTTATCTTCTGTCCTGCCCGTATTAGGGAGAGAACACTATGAAAACTTTAAGTTTTACCAATCCTTGGGAGATGTTTTCCTTGATAATTAAGGTAGCTTTTTCTTGGAGAACCATTTTCAGTAACTTAACTGACTTACCTTGTATATTTCTTTGACAACAAATTTTAAATACTGATTTATGAAGTAGAAAACGCAAATTTTATAAAAGAATACAAGAAGTGAAAAGGCAGCTTTCTTAATAACAAACTAGATAAAAATCAAGGACAATGTGAAACAAATAATATACAAACTTTTATTCAAAGTTAATTCAATAAAGACATATTTTGGTCATTTTTAAGGTGAGATTTAATTGAAGATCTCAGAAAAACTATCTGATCAATGCATATGGCTACTCACAGAAAGTTCTCTCTTCTGTTAATAGCAGCTAAATTTATAC
>SJYA01011817.1:0-12300 GCA_006410615.1 Neotragus moschatus
GTTGGATGGCATCACCGACTTAATGGACATGAGTTTGGGTAAACTCCAGGAGTTGGTGATGGACAGGGAAGCCTGGCATGGTGCAATTCTTGGAGTCGCAAAGAGTCAGACATGACTGAGTGACTGAACTGAACTGAACACAGTCAGTTTCTGGACACACCCCAAGCAATAGTCATAAGAATCACATACAAAATTAAGACAGCTATGTTTTCTTTGCTTTCGGGTGTTTCTCTAGGTTTGGCTTCTAAGGCTTAACTTAGAAAGTTTTGTCTTTGTTTTCATCTGGTTGCCCCTCTTGGTCCTTTTATTTTAAGCCTGAAAGGCTTTCATATTAACTTCTTGTTTGGACTGAATACTTGCATTGTTTTGTTCATATATGAAGTAAACTGCTTCTCCTTTATCAGCCTCCCAACTTTTATCCACTATTGCAATCCAGACTTCCAGGATAATAACAACTATCACTGTTGTTGCTATTATTACATATGACTATGCATCATGAACTGGTCTAATTATTCAGTCCACAAATCTGTGGCTTGCTTTTATCAACACTCCTCACTCAGCAACCTCTCTAGTTCTTCATTCATTTTTGCCTTAGTTTCTATATTACTCGATATAAGCCATGAATTTGGCAACTAGATGTTACGTTCCCTACTCTCCTTCTGCTGTATTCTGATTTCTAATTAACCTCTTAGATCAGGTGACTTGGACTTTTAGAATTTCCTCACACGTTGAAGGTATCATTCAGTAAGAGTTTCTCTAACCCCTTCTCCCCCTACTTGAGGCAGATATATACTTTGTTTCATCTAATTAACCAATCACAGTATGTATTTGAAGAACAAATGATACTTCCCAAAGTATCATGTTTGATCCAGATCATGGCTTACAGTTTTTCTCTGTTCTTCTCTAGAATTGAAAGGAACCATATCAACTTCTACCAGCTTCCTTGGTGACATAGATGGTAAAGAATTCACGTGTGATACAGGAGACTGCCTGTAATTCAAGAGTCTTGGGTTGGATCCTTGGGTCAGGAAGATTCCCTGGAGAAGGGAATCCTCACTTGAGTATTCTTATCTGAGCATTTCATGAACAGAGGAACATGGCAGGCTAGAGTCCATGGAGTTGCAAAGAGCCTGACACAACTGAGTGACTAACACTTTCACTACTTTGCTATCAACCTCTAGCCCCTGATCTTTTCTCCAGCTTCCATCTGCTGGGCTAGTATCCAGCTGAGACTAAGTTAATGTGCTTTAGGAAAGACTTTGGAGACTGTCAACGAGGAAGTGTTGTGGACTTCCATGGTAGTACAGTGGGAAAAGAATCTGCCTGCCAATATAGGGGATGATCCTTGGTCAGGGAGGGATTCTACATGCCATAGAGCAACTAACGCCCATGTGCCAAAGTTACTGAGCACACTGTACCTTAACTACAGAAGCCAACTCACCCTAGAGCGTCATGTCATAACTACTGATCCTGAATGCTGCAGCTACTGAAACTTATGCATCTAGAGCCTGTGAGCCACAATGAGAGAAGCCACTGCAATGAGAAACCATCCATTGCAACAAAGAGTAGTCCTCCTTGCCCCAGAGAAAGCCCACACATAGCAAGGAAGAGCCAGTACAAACACAAATGCACGAATAAATAAACAAATAATTTTTAAAAATAGAAAGCTTTGTCTTTGACATCATGGGAGACAAGGGAAAGACAAAGATCTATGTGTCACAGTCCCAACCCCAAGGAACTTTCAATTTAATGAAAACCTAAGAGGACAAAATATTCCAAAATAGTTGATGGGGTAAAGAGGAAAGTATTCCTTTCTCCTTCAGTGGTAATTATGAAGGAAGATATTTTAAATGATCTTTGAAAAATAAGTAGGTAAGAGCAATAGTTCATGTAGATGGTATGTAATGCAGTAAATTTTGAATTCAGATGACCTGACATCCTATGCCGAGCTCTTAATCACTATTTTCTAATGTCTTTCTGTGTTATTTAATAGGCAGAAGGGAAGAGGCATTTCCTCCAGGAACAGAAACAGATCAATGAAGACACACACACAAAGCACAGAGTATGTGCAATTTGATGGATATGAATGAGATGATTTGAAATAACAAGAGATGAAACTAAAAACATGTTTGAGATTTAGTTTTGTGGCCTTTGAGTTGTTAGATAAGAATTCTTAAAGTACTTTTATTCTTGATCATACAGGAGAATTTTATTGAGCATCTAATAAATATAAGACATTAAGAGTGAATTACTGAATAAAACTGTTAAGCAAGGGGAAACTTTATTAGAGTAACTTTATTTCAATTGTTAAGAACAGAAACAAAGTTTTAGAATATTGGAGACTAAAGGGAGACAATGACATTACGTTTTCTTTAAAAATCAGTAATGATGGAAATTTTAGTGTCAGGACAGTAGATTGAACAGACTAAAGGGAAAGAATGGAGAGGAATAAAGATATTGAGTGTGTTTGTAAGAGGAAAAAGACTGAGAAATAAGAGAAATGTAGAAGTCAGAAACTGAATAAATAAGATGAGATTGACTCAGAGGACAGTTTTATAGGAGATAACAATGAATAAACATGATTGCAGATTTAACATTTAAGATTGAACAGATAGAGTGTTTTACTTTGGAACAAGGTAAAGGAATTCCTTTACTGAGTTGGAGATGAAGATGGTAAAGACAGTAAAATTACACTTAAGGATATGAGAAATTTTGTGTGCATTTTATTGTTTTGTGTGTATTTATTTATTTACAAAAGAAGCTAGCTCATTTGCTGAAACTATAAAATGAAGGGATAGAATCAGAGTCTGAGGAGACTTTA
Source organism: Neotragus moschatus (assembly GCA_006410615.1). NCBI lineage: Eukaryota > Metazoa > Chordata > Mammalia > Artiodactyla > Bovidae > Neotragus > Neotragus moschatus. The sequence continues at coordinate 2,822 of SJYA01011817.1, forward strand.
TAATAATTGCTCTGGAGGCTGAAATAGAGTCTCAGTAAATTATGATAGAATTAACCACTGAGACTTATTTTGGGCCCAGCTTCACAACTAAGAGTAGATATGAAGAACTCACACAAAGTTTCATGAATACCACATGGACTACAAAGATAATTGAAAGAAAATAAAACCTGATGACTTGTTAGTATGTGCAGAAGCATGGGGTGGTTAGGCAAGGAAATATTTTTATCGTTCAAAAGAGCTGCAGGCAAGGAAAAGTATCCTAGAAGCAAAAATAATATAATGTTTTATCACCTTGGAAAGTTAATGGTGTGTAAGAGGGGATGGCTTTGACTTTTCTGCTTTTGAATATAGAGTGTAGGTTTTATAGGTTTGAATTGTGAAGTTTTATATCAAACATTATGTGGTTCTGAAAACTAGGAATTTTTTTTTACAAATGCCCTAGAGTTTTCAATACTCAGCACTATTGATTAGGTAAAAACCATCAGAGTCATCACAATATAAGAGAAATTTCCTTTGCATTAAATACCACATTTTCTTCCTTTGCCAGTTTCTTTCATTTAGCCTCCTTAACTGTCTTTTTGCTGCTGCTAATATAAGACACTTTATACATTTTTGTTATGCTGTGGTCACTATTGTGGAGGTTATAATTTCTTAACTTGGTAATGCTTACAGGATTATTTTACTATCACAAAATACTCACATGGCTTCACTTCTGGATACTAGATACTTTCTCCAGACAGCAATATTCATAGACCATCAAAAATCATAAAATAAAAATTGAAGGAAAAGCAGTGCATACATTAAAGTAAAGAAGTATACATGATAGTATCAAGCCAATCTTATTGTGGTTGTGAACATTGCTGTTTTCATCTAAGGACAGTCTAAATTTAATGCTATTTTTGTGTTTGGTGCACTTTAGAAATAATCCAGAATTTCTTAAGGATAATGTCATGCAGTTTGTTTTGTTTTGTCTTTTTTGGATATGGATTATCAAATTATCTGGTTGATATGAAAAGAAAGAATGTAAGAAGAAAATTTATTGTAAAATGAAGTAGTGCTAGACTAATTAAAAAGTAGTAGAGAAAGACAGTAAAGAACAATAGTAAAGGTTATAATGGCAAAGATTACAGTGAATCAATATCTTAAAAGGTATAAGTTTATGATGAATATACTAGGAGGAGCCATAAATTGTTGTCCAGAAATCCTGTGAGTTACAGACAAAAAATTTACCACTTTTAACAGTGAATTACCAAGACGATTTTTCATTCACTACCAAGTTGATTCAACATTCTCACTAAATTTGTTTTTATTTCTAGACCACTGATAGTCCAATTGGACTTAATGTTCTCTTTTTTAATAAAAATTCTCTACACTAGCACTCATTACTATTAAACTTAATGTTCTCTTTTAATAATAATTACTTATTTCTGCTTTAAAATTGTGAAGTGTAATTAATAAATAATAGCCTATCTACAAGCAACATTTTCAAAACTAAATATAATGATATACACATAAATTTCTGCATTTTAAAGAAAGTATAATATTGTAAAGTAATTAACCTAAAATAAATAAATTTATATTTAAAAAATAAAGAAAGTTTATGTTTTACCTTATTTCAGAAAATTACACCACCAATGGAAATACTACTCAGTATTTGAGAAGGCAATGAGACTGAAGCAATCTGCTTTTGAAATCACACATTCAGGAATTTTCAGTTCAGTTCAGTTCAGTCACTCAATTGTGTCTGAGTCTTTGCAACTTCATGGACTGCAGCACACCAGGCCTCCCTGTCCATCACCAACTCCTGGAGTTTACTCAGTGTCACATCCATCTAGACGATGATGCCATCCAACCATTTCATCCTCTGCCACCCCCTTCTCCTCCTTCTTTCAATCTTTCCCAGCATCAGGGTCTTTTAAAATGAATTAGTTCTTCACATTGGGTGGCCAAAGTATTGGAGTTTCAGCTTCAACATCAGTCCTTCCAATGAATATTCAGGACTGATTTCCTTTAGGGCTGGATCTCCTTGCAGTCCAAGGGATTCTCAAGAGTCTTCTCCAATACCATAATTCAAAAGGATCAGTTCTTTGGTGCTCAGATTTCTTTATAGTCCAACTCTCACATCCGTATATGACCATTGGAAAAACCATAGCTTTGACTAGATTGACCTTTGTTGGAAAAGTAATGTCTTTGTTTTTTAATATACTGTCCAGTTTGGTCATAGTTTTTCTTCCAAGGAGCAAGCGTCTTTTATTTCATGGCTGCAGTGACCATCTTCACAGATTTTGGAGCCCCCCAAATTAAAGTCTCTCACTGTTTTCATTGTCTCCCCATCTATTTGCCATGAAGTGATGGGACCACATGCCGTGATCTTTGTTTTCCGAATGTTAAGTTTTAAGCCAACTTTTTCACTCTCCTCTTTCACTTTCAATAAGAGGCTCTTTAGTTCCTCTTTGCTTTCTGCCATAAGGGCAGTGTCATATGCATATTCGAGGTTACTGATACTTCTCCCAGAAATCTTGATTCCAGCTTTTGCTTCATCCAACCTGGCATTTCACATGATATATTCTGCATACAATTTAAATTAGCAAGGTGACAATATACAAACTTGACATTCTCCTTTCCCTATTTACAGCCAGTCTGTTGATCCATGTCCAGTTCTAACTGTTGCTTCTTGACCTGAATAGAAATTTCTCAGGAGGTAGGTAAGGTGATCTGGTATTTCCATCTATTTAAGAATTTTCCACAGTTTACTGTGATCTATACAGTCAAAGGCTTTGGTGTACTCAATAAAGCAAAAGTAGAAGTTTTTTCTGGAATTTCCATGCTTTTTCGATGATCCAACAGATGATCCTCCTCCTTCCTTAAGAGTCCTTACAAACACCTGAGAAAAGAAGAGAATCCAAAGTTAAAGGAGAAAAGGAAAGATATACCCATCTGAATTCAGAGTTCCAATAAATAGTATAGAGAGGTAAGAAAGCCTTCCTCAGTGATCACTGAAAAAAAAAAAAGAGAGAGAGAGAGGAAAACAATAGAACAGAAAGGTTAGAAATCTCTTCAAAAATGTTAGAGATACCAAGGGAATATTTCATGCAAAATGGGCACAATAAAGGGCCGAAATTATATAGACCTAATAGATGCAGAAGACATTAAAAAGAGGTAGTAAGAATACACAGAATAACTACAAAAATGATCATCATAACCCAGATAACCACGATGTTATGATCACTCACCTAGAGCCAGACATCTTGGAATGCAAAGTCAAGTGGGCCTTAGGAAGCATTAGTACAAACAAAGCTAGTGGAGGGGATGGAAATCTATTTAAGTTTTGGAGAACATTTTTTTCAATTAAAGATTTATTTCTTTTATAAGCTATGACCTCTATTTTGACCTTTTTATACTTCTGGTGCTTTCTTTTATATTTATTTTCCTTTTTTATCTTTTTTTTTAATTTAAAATTTTTAAAGTCATTAAGAATTTTTCTACATTTATTCCTTTGTGTGCTTTTCCCACTGTCCTTTTCCCCTTTCAGTAAATCTTTAATATATATAAATCTTCTTTATCTATGTCTATTTAACTCTGCATTTCTATTCTTTCTTTTCTTTCTTTTTTCTCACCGTATTTGTTAGTTTGTCATGTTTTCTTTGCTTTTTTCTCAACTAAAACAAGTTGTCAGCTTGTTTTAGTTTTGTTTTCCAGTCTCTGATTTAGTTAGTTTTGTTCTTGACTGGTGGATGTCATTTTTAGTTTCCTTTGTTCACCAGGTCAATCTATTATACTTTATTTATTGGTTCATTTTTCAACTGTTTTGATTTTTACTTATGGATGTATTATGTATGTGTGTATATTTCATTATTTTAGTTATTGCCCGATTTTATAATTGCCATTTGTCTGGGAGTGTGTCTTTTGTTTCTTGTTTTTGGGTATTTGCTTTAATCCCATTTAATGCCAAACAAACCACCTGTGTAATCTTTGTTTCTGGCCCAAAATAAAGTGCTGAGCATTTGGAGTGGGAATGCTGACTCCAAGACCCTAAACTACCAGAGAATTCCTAACCCTATGGAGTATCAAAGGGAGAGAACCCCACGAAGGCAACCACTTATATACAAGATCGGGCATCACCTAACTGCCAGTAGCACCCTGTGCAGGATGCCTCATCCAAACAACAAAGAAGATAAAAATATAAACCCAATAGTCAGCATACAGGATTGCCACCTCACTCAGCCAAGCCCATCAGAAGAAAACAAACAAGCAAACTTCACCTTCTTCCACCAGAACACAAGCACAAGTCATACTGTACATGAAGCTTACACAAACCAATGGACAAACCTTGTGAGGGCACAAACCAAAATGAAGAAAGAGTTCAACCCTGAAGCCCAGGCAAAGTAGATCTCAAACACAACAAGTTAAAAAAATAAATAATGAAAGGGGAGAGACACACTGCACAAATGAAGGAAAAATGTAGAAACACACAAGTCCAAATAAATGAGAAGGATATAGGCAAACTATCTGAAAAAGGAATTCAGAATAATGACAGTAAAGATGATCCAATAGCTTGAAAAGAGAATGGAGAAAATGCAAGAATCAATTTAAAAAGACCTAGAAGTATTAAAGAATAAACATACAGAGACAATCTACACAATTACTGAAATAAAAAATACTCTAGAAGGAATCAATACAAGAATATCTGAAGCAGAATAGATCAGTGAGCTGGATGATAAAATGGTAAAAATAATTGCTGAAGAGCAGAATAAAATAAAAAGAATGAAAATAACTGAAGACAGTCCCAGAACCCTCTGGGACAATATTAAATGCACCAACATTCAAATTCTAGGAGTCCTAGATGAAGAAGAGAAAAAGAAAAAATATTTGAAATTTTTTGAAGAGATTGTAGTTGAAAATTTCCCCAATATGGGAAAGGAAAGAGTCAATCACGTCCAAGAAATACAGAGTCCCATACAAGAGAAACCCAAGGAGAAACAGGCCAAGGCACATACTAATCAAACTAACAAAGATTAAACAGAAAGAAAGAAAATTAAAAGTAGGAAAGAAAAGCAAATAAAATACAAGGGAAATGCCATATGTTTAACTGCTGATCTTTCAGCAGAAACTCTGCAGGCCAGACAGGAATGAAAGGATATATTTAAAGTGCTTAAAGGGAAAATTCTACAACCAAGATTACTCTACGCAGAAAGGATATCATTCAGAATTGATGGAGAAGTTGAAAGCATTACGGAGAAGCAAAAGGGAATAGAATACCATCAAATCAGCTTTACCACAAAAGTTAATGGGACTTATATAGCTAGGAAATACAAGAGAAGAGAGAGATCTACAAAAGCAAACACCAAGCAATTAGTAAAATGGCAATAGGAATATATATATATATATATATATATACACACACACACACACACACACATATATATATATATATCAATAATTACTTTAAATGTAAACGGATTAAATGCTCCAACCAAAAGACACAGACTGGCTGAATGGATACAAAAACAAGACCCATATGTATGCTGTCTACAAGACATACACTTCAGACCTAAAGACACATAAAGACTGAAAGTGAGAGGTTGAAAAATATATTCCATGCAAATGGGAAATCAAAAGAAGGCTGGAATAGCAATCCTTATATCAGACAAAATAGACCATAAAATAAATAATATTACAGGATAAAGGAAGCACATTACATAATGAAAAAGGTGTCAATCCAAGAGGAAGACATAACAATTGTAAATATCTGTGCACCTAACACGGGAGCCCCTAAACACATAAGACAAACACTAACAGGCATAAAAGGTGAAATTTATAGTAATGCAATAATAGTAGGAGACTTAACACCCACCACACCACTGGAGAGATCATCTAAACAGAGAGTTAATAAGGAAGCACAAGTCTTAAATGATGCATTAGATCAGATGGATCTCACTGATATCCTCAGGATATTCTATCCAAATGCAGAAGAACACACCTTCTTCTCAAGTGTACATGAAACATTCTCCAGGATAGACCACGTCTTGGGTCACAAATCAAACCTCAATAAATTTAAGGAAATTGAAATTGTATCAAGCATCTTCTCTGATGACAAGGCCATGAGTCTTAGATATCAACTGCAAAGAAAAAAAAAAAAAAAAAACAACCCTAGTGAACTTCCAGATGTTAAAGCTGGTTTTAGAAAAAGCAGAGGAACCAGAGATCAAATTACCAACATTTGCCTGATCATGGAAAAAGCAAGAGAGTTCCAGAAAAACATCTATTTCTGCTTTATTGACTATGCCAAAGCCTTTGACTGTGTGGATCACAATAAACTGTGGAAAATTCTGAAAGAGATGGGAATACCAGATCACCTGACATGCCTCTTGAGAAATCTGTATGAAGGCCAGGAAGCAACAGTTAGAACTGGACATGGAAAGACAGACTGGTTTCAAATAGGAAAAAGAGTACAGCAAGGCTGTATATTGTCACCTTGCTTATTTAACTTATATGAAGAATACATCATGAGAAATGTTGGACTGGAAGAAACACAAGCTGGAATCAAGATTGCCAGGAGTAATATCAATAACCTCGGATATGCAGATGACACCAGCCTTATGGCAGAAAGTGAAGAGGAACTAAAAAGCCTCTTGATGAAAGTGAAAGAGGAGAGTGAAACAGTTGGCTAAAGCTCAATATTCAGAAAACAAAGATCATGGCATCTGGTCCCATCACTTCATGGGAAATAGACGGGGAAACAGTGGAAACAGTGTCAGACTTTATTTTTGGGGGCTCCAAAATCACTGCAGATGGTGACTGCAGCCATGAAATTAAAAGATGCTTACTCCTTGGAAGGAAAGTTATGACCAACCTAGACAGCGTATTCAAAAGCAGAGACATTACTTTGCCAACAAAGGTCCATCTAGTCAAGGTTATGGTTTTTCAAGTGGTCATGTATGGATGTGAGAGTTGGACTGTGAAGAAAGCTGAGCACCGAAGAATTGATGTTTTTGAACTGTGGTGTTGGAGAAGACTCTTGAGAGTCCCTTGGACTGCCAGGAGATCCAACCAGTCCATTCTGAGGGAGATCAGTCCTGGGTGTTCTTTGGAAGGGATGTTGCTGAAGCTGAAACTCCAGTATTTTGGCCACCTCATGTGAAGAGTTGACTCATTGGAAAAGATTCTGATGCTGGGAGAGTTTGGGGGCAGGAGGAGAAGGGGACAACATAGGATGAGATGGCTGGATGGCATCACTGACTAGTTTGAGTGAACTCCGGGAGTTGGTGATGAACAGTGAGGCCTGGCATGCTGCAATTCATGGGCTCACAAAGAGCAAGACACGACTGAGTGACTGAACGGAACTGAACTGAACTGAAAAACCAAAAACACATGAAGATTAAACAATGCATTTCTAAATAATGAACAGGTTTACTGAAGAAATCAAAAGAGAAATAAAAAAAAAATTCTAGAAACAAATGACAATGAAAAGTTGACAAAAACCTATGGGATGCAAAAAAACAGTTCTAAGAGGGAACTTTATAGCAATACAATCCTACATCAAGAAATAATAAAACCATCGAATAGAAAACCTAGTTTTACACCTAAAACAACTGGAGAAAGAAGTAAAAAAATTACCGAAGTTAGCAGAGGGAAAGAAGTCATAAAAATCAGAGCAGAAATAAATGGAAAAGAAAGGAAAGAAATATTAGTAAAGTTTAACAAAACTAAAAGTTGTTTCTTTGAAAAGATAAGCAAAAATGACACACTTTTAGCCAGACTCATCAAGAAAAAATAGAGAAGAATCAAATCACCAGAATTAAAAATGAAAAAGGAGAGATCACATCAGACAATGCAGAAATACAAAAGATTATAAGGGATCATTATGAGCAACTATTTGACAAAATAAATGAATAAATAAAAAGCATAACTTGGAAGAAATGGACAGATTTATAGAAAAGTTCAATCTCCCAAGACAGAAGCAGGAAGAAATAGAAATTATGAAGAAGACAATTACAGGAACTGAAATTGAAACTATGATAAAAAAAAAAATCTCCCCCAAAACAAGAACTTAGTACCAGATGGCTTCACAGGTGAATTCTATCAAACATTCAGAGAGGAGCTGATACCTATCTTTCTGGTGAATTCTATCAAACATTCAGAGAGGAGCTGATACCTATCTTTCCAAGGCTCTTTCAAAAATTGCAGAGGAAGGAACACTTCAAACTCATTCTATGAGGTCACCATCACCCTGACACAAAAACCAAACAAAGACAACACACAAAAATTAAAACTACAGGCCAATATCACTGATGAACATAGATGCAAAATCTTCAAAAAAAAAAAAAAAATTCCAGCAAAGAGAATTCAACAACATATTAAAAAGTTCGTACACCATGATTAACTTGGGTTTATTTCAGGGATGCAAGGATTCTTCAGTAGAGGGAAATCAACCAATGTGGAACACCATAGTAACAAACTAAAAGATAAAATAAATATGATAATCTCAATAGATGCAGAAAAAGCCTTTGACAAAATTCAGCACACATTTATGATTAAAACCATTTAAAAATGAACATAGAAGAAACCTATCTCAACATAGAAAATCCATATATGATAAGCCCAGAGAAAACATTATTCTCAATGATGAAAAATGGAAACCATTCCATCTAAGATCAGGAACAAGACAAGGATTTCTACTCTCACTACTATTATTCAACATAGTTTTGGAAGTCCTAGATATGGCAATCAGAAGAAGACGAAGAAGAAGATGAAGAGGAAGAGGAAGAAGAGGAAGAGGAAGAGGAAGAAGAAGAAATCCAGATCAGAAAAGAAGAAATAAAGCTTTCACTGTTTGCAGATTACATGATACTATACATAGAAAACCATAAAGATAACTAATCTGTGAATTTAGCAAAGTTGCGAATACAAAATCCATACACAGAAATCACTTGCATTCCTATATACTAATAAAGAAAAATCAGAAAGAAAAATTAAGGAAACAATCCCATTCACCCTTGCAACATAAGGATAAAATACTTAGGAATAAACCTACCCAAAGAGACAAAAGAACTGTATACGGAAAATTTTAAGACATCGATGAAAGAAATCAAAGTGATTTAAACTATGGAAAGATTCCATGTTCCTGGGTTGGAAGATTTAATATTGTGAAAATGACTGTACTACCAAATGCAATCAACAAATTCAATACAATCCCTATAAAATTACTAATGGAATTTTTCACAGCTCAGTTCAGTTCAGTTCAGTAGTTCAATCGTGTCTGACTCTTTTCAACCCCATGAACCACAGCATGCCAGGCCTCCCTGTCCATCACCAACTCTCGGAGTTTACCCAAACTCATGTCCATTAAGTCGGTGATGCCATCCAACCATCTCATCCTCTGGTGTCCCCTTCTCCTCCTGCCCTCAATACCTCCCAGCATCAGAGTCTTTTCTAATGAGTCAACTCTTTGCATGAGGTGGCCAAAGTACTGGAGTTTC
>SJYA01011818.1:0-19954 GCA_006410615.1 Neotragus moschatus
ATGATGCTAAAGCTGAAACTCCAGTATTTTGGCCACCTCCTGCGAAGAGTTGACTCATTGGAAAAGACTGTGATGCTGGTAGGGATTGGGGCAGGAGGAGAAAGGGACAACAGAGGATGAGATGGCTGGATGGCATCAGTGACTCAATGGATGTGGGTCTGAGTGAACTCTGGGATTTGGTGTTGGACAAGGAGGCCGGGGTGCTGCGATTCATTGGGTCGCAAAGAATCGGACGCAACTGAGCGACTGAACTGAAGTGAATTGATTGATCACTGGTAGAATCTTCTCACTCTGCCCTGTTTAATCATGAATGATAGGCATAAAGAAAATATTTCCTCATTCCAATCATCTTTATGCTTCAGTTTTCTTACTTTTCCTGTCCTCCTTGCAATTTGAAATTTTAAGTTTGCTTCACAAATTCTCTACAGTAGACACTTTGCTTCTCAATGTCATTGCCAAAGCAGAATTTCTGGCCACAATTCCCCTGGTTTACTGAAAAGTCTTCCATCTCTGTTGCATCATTTCTAAACCTGTTCACTCGAGCCTCTCCATGCCTAATTATGCCTGCAGGACCACCTCTATTCTGTGCATCATGGAATAAACAGCTTTGTTTATAATAACTTGCACAGAAGTTGTGCTCAATTAATATTTCTCTAATAAAAAATTGAGAGATTAAGTCAAATTTCTGTTCAAATATTTGTGTGTCATTTACAAACTAATAGATATTTGGATTGATTATCACCATTTTGTCATTTCACTGAGTTGAATGTCTCAAGTATTCTTTAACTAGTGAAAGTATGAAAGTGTTAGTTGTCCGGATGTGTCCAGCTCTTTGCAACCCCATGGACTGTAGCCTGCCAGGCTCCTCTATCCATGGAATACTTCAGGCAGGAATATTGGGTTGGATAGTCATTGCCTTTTGCAGGGGATCTTCCCAACCCAAGAACTGACCCCGGGTCTGTGCTGCAGGTGGATTCTTTATTGTCTGAGCCACCAAGGAAGCCATCTTTAACTAAGGGAGTCACAATGTTTCAGATTTTGAAGGTATGTTAAGAGTTAGTTTGTGAAGACTCTTTACTGGATATGTAAGCTATCTCATACATGCTTACTAAATCATACTCTTCCAAAACTTCCTGGGCTTTTTTTCCCCCTTTACATTTGCTACTGTCCTTTTGAATCTTTCTTTGCAATTGGCATGAGATATCACAAGGTGAAAATACCTCCCTGAAATATCTCTTTAATGCTTCAATCCTTACTGTCTTTCCCACTAAATGGTTTTATTCCCATATCCCAACTGTCAGTTTGAAATTATCTTAATTAATTTTCATTTTTTTATTCTTCACCTACTAGAATGTAAACACTGTGAGAGTAGAAAATTTTTCTATAATTTTTCTACTTTGTTTTCAGTGTCTAAGATGAGACCCTTTCAAAACTACTCAAAACTATTAATCAACTAAGTGATTGAAAACAATTTCAACATCAATATATACAAAAAAAATATTTACATTTCCATCAAAAGCAGATGATATGATAGAATGTTTTGACTTTTACATGCATTCTTTAGTCTCATGTGTTTGACACCTATCTCTGCTTCTTATTTCGAATCTATGCTGGAAAATTTCCCTTCCTTTTCATTATTGCTTTAAGTACTCAGGCCACCTCTTGCTTATTTTGGAATTTGCATTAACTTCCTGAATAAAGTATCATTCCTCCTCTTTAACCACAAGATCCATCCCAGACACAGAGAGATTTGCAAAGCACAGTCCTGAAATACTGAGATTTGTGCTTTTATATGTGAGTGCCTAAGGATGTGAAAAACAAGAAATAGTTGGGAAAGACATATTTCTGATGTAGATATAAAAAGAAAGGCTTATATCAAGAGGGACTTCAAAGTTTAGCTTCACATTTGCTCAGTTTTCAATAGAGGCCATAACACCTCAAAACAAAAATTATGCACAAGCAAATATACAGAGATTTGTTAGAAACAATGAACCATTTTTATTGATAACAAGGGACTTCCCCAACAGTAGGGTATTAGGATCATTACTACAGAGTCAGAGATTAAGGGAGTAAAGGTTAACATTGGGAAAAAAGACAGATGATACCACCATGGAGCTTCCGGCCTCAAAGATGCCAATCTAAAAATGGGCATTCGAAGGTGAAAGCTCTGTCTTGCATGTAATTTCTTGCATATAGAAATCATGACTTTTAAATCCTTGAATCAGCATTATCTTAGATGTGTGGTTTCAGACATAAATGATGTTTTAGGTGATGACGTTCTAGCAGCAAGAAGAATAACATCTCCTGTAGCCGACTGGCCCATAACTGAGCCAGAGCTGTATCCACAGCCACATCTGATTCCATAGCCACAGCCATAATAGGGGCTCAATCCACAGCTATAGCTGTTTCCACAGCCATAACCATAGGAGTTGCCATAGTAGTTACAGCACATGTTGTCAAGGGGAGCAGATTCAGGTGGACTGCAAGGCGATGTTTCTCAAGTGTGTGTGCCTTCTCCTTCCCATAGCCCTTTATATACTGTCAGTAATTGGCAGAGCATATCATTCATTCCCTGACATAGACAACAAATATGGAAGCAACCATTATGTGCTGGTCACTTTTGACAATGGATAATGTGCCTAAAATAGCTAGTAAGTTTGGAGATATTAAAGAGCATCATTTTAATTTGCTCTGCCAGAGAATTTTTTCAGTAGAATCATGTGCCCCTAAATAGATACCCATTTTTAAAATTTCCTATCATTTAATATATATCTTATATTAAAAAAGGGAGAAGCAATGTGGAAAAACTTTTCCCCTTTTCTCTCTCTTCTTTCTTAAATCATTTGCCTCTGGCCATAAGAAAAGAATATTCCTACCTCCTTTCTTGAATCATTGCAAATTCATTTACAGAAGCCAAAGATGCTGATGATTCTGCATTCACAAAGAAGCCCCCAACAAGAAAAAATCTTGTCCAAACTGTCAATAGTGTTAGGAATAGAAATCTTGTTTTACAGCTACATATGTATAAATGTTTCTCTGTCTGTAGATGCCCAAATCCAAACATGTCCTGTCTCATCATTCTAAAGGAACACCTGACCTTTCAATCATCAAAGATGTGGTCAAAATTTTTTTGTTTGTGGATTGTTTTTTTTTTTTTTTGTGCATATCTTACTTGTATAGATTTTACTTTCATTCACCATTTTCAGGATCTGGCAGGCTCCAAACTTTGAAGTTTTCTTTTTTATTCAGCTATAGTTTATTCACAATATTGTGTTAGTTTTGGATGTAGAGTATAATCATTCAATGTTTTGGAAGATTATATTCCATTAAGTATTATTACAACATAATAAAGAATTCACCATATCATATAGTATATCTTTATTGCTCATCTGCTTATAAACAGTAGTTTGCATCTGCTAATCCAATGGCACTGATTGGTCCCTCCCCCTCTCTCTCTCCTCTGGTAACCTAAAGATTATTTTCTGTATCTTTGGGTCTCTTCTGTCTTGCATGTGCTTTCATTTTACAGTTTTTAGTGTTTTCATATAAGTGAAGTAATACAGTATTTGTCTTCCTCTGTCTGACTTATTCCTCTGCCTGAACTTCTTTCACTAAGCATAATATTCTCTAGTTCAGGTCAGTTCAGTTCAGTCGCTCAGTCGTGTCCCACTCTTTGTGACCCCATGGGTGTTCATTGGAAGGACTGATGCTGAAGCTGAAACTCCAGTACTTTGGCCACCTCATGTGAAGAGTTGACTCATTGGAAAAGACTCTGATGCTGAGAGGAATTGGGGGCTGGAGGAGAAGGGGATGAAAGAGAATGAGATGGATGGATGGCATCACTCACTCGATGGACATGAGTCTGAGTGAACTCTGGGAGTTGGTGATGGACAGGGAGGCTTGGCATGCTGTGATTCATGGGGTAGAAAAGAGTCAGACATGACTGAGTGACTGAACTGAACTGAACTGAATGTTCCATTGTGTGTATAGGTACACCATATCTTCTTAATGGATTCATATTTCGAGGGACAGAGAAACTAAAGAGCCTCTTGATGAAAGTGAAAGAGGAGAGTGAAAAAGCTGGCTTAAGGCTCAACATTCGGAAAACGAACATCATGGCATCCAGTCCCATCACTTCATGGGAAATAGATGGGGAAACAGTGGAAACAGTGTCAGATTTTATTTTGGGGGGCTCCAAAATCACTGCAGATGGTGACTGCAGCCATGAAATTAAAAGACGCTTACTCCTTGGAAGAAAAATTATGACCAACCTAGATAGCATATTCAAAAGCAGAGATATTACTTTGCTGACTAAGGTCTGTCTAGTCAAGGCTATGGTTTTTCCAGTAGTCATGTATGGATGTGAGAGTTGGACTGTGAAGAAGGCTGAGCGCCGAAGAATTGATGCTTTTGAACTGTGGTGTTGGAGAAGACTCTTGAGAGTCCCTTGGACTGCAAGGAGATCCAACCAGTCCATTCTGAAGGAGATGGGCCCTGGGATTTCTTTGGAAGGAATGATGCTAAAGCTGAAACTCCAGTATTTTGGCTATCTCATGGGAAGAGTTGACTCATTGGAGAAGACTCTGATGTTGGGAGGGATTGGGGGCAGGAGGAGAAGGGGACGGCAGAGGATGAGATGACTGGATGGCATCACTGACACGATGGGTGTGAGTCTGAGTGAACTCTGGGAGTTGGTGATGGACAGGGAGGCCTGGCGTGCTGCGATTCATGGGGTCACAAAGTGTCGGACACGACTGAGTGACTGAACTGAACTGAACTGAACTGAGTTGCTTCCCTATGTGAGATATTATAACAGTATTGCTATGAACATTGGAACATATGTATCTTTTCAAATTAGTGTTTTCACTTCTGAATATGTACCCAGGAGTAGAATTGGATCATATGGTTGTCCTATTTTTAGGTTTCTATGGAACTTTCATACTGATTTCCATAGTGGTTGCATCAATAATTTACATTCCCCGAGAGTGTTCAAGTGGTTCCTTTCCTCATATCCTCTAAAACTTTTGATATTTATAGATTGTTTTGGTGATGGCTACTCTGACTGATGTAAGTTGATATTGTATTATTGTTTTGATTTGCATTTTTCTGATTATTGGTAATATTGAGCATCTTTTCTTGTCCTGTTAGCCATCTGTATGTCTTCTTTGGAAAATAGCTATTCAGGTCTTTGGCCCATTTTTTGATTGGGTCTTTCAACTTTTCTATTTGAGCTGTTTAGGTAATTTGAATGTTAACACCTTGTCAGTCACATCATTTGCATCTGTTCTCCCATTCTGCAGAGAATGCGTACCTTTTCACCTTATTGACTGCTTCCTTTGCTATGCAAAATCTTCTAAGTGTAAGTATGTCCCATGTGTTTACTTTTGCTTTCATCACTTTTTCCTTAGGAGACAGATCAAAAAATAAAAAATAGTGATACAATTTATGTCAAAGAAGTTTCTGCTCATGTTTTCTTCTAAGAGTTTTTAATTTTGGGGTCTTACATTTATGTCTTTAACACATTTTGAGTTTACTTTTTTGTATGGTGTGAGGGAATGTTCTAATCTCATTGACTTATATGTGGCTGTTCAGTTTTCCCAGCATCACTTGTTCAAGAGATTGTCTTTTTACCACTGTATATACTAGCTTCTTCTGTCATACATTAACTGATCATTGGTGTGGAGGTTTGTTTCTGGACTCTGTCTGCTGGTCCATTGATCTATGTGTCTTTTTATGCCAATATAGTGCTATTTTGCGGAGAAGGCAATGGCACCCCACTCCAGTGTTCTTGCCTGGAGAATCCCAGGGACGGGGGAGCCTGGTGGGCTGCTGTCTATGGGGTCGCACAGAGTCGGACACGACTGAAGCAACTTAGCAGTAGCAGCAGTACTATTTTGATTACTGTAGTCTTACAATATAGTCACTTTGGGAAAGTTGTATCTCCAGCGTTATCCTTTTTTTCTCAAGAGTGCTTCGCCAATTAGTGGCCTTTTGTTGTTCTAGTTTTAAGATTAGTTTTCTATGAATTTTAGAACTATTTAAAGATTGTTCTTGTTCTGTGAATTTTAAGGTCTTTGGTCTAGTTCTGTGAAAAATATCATGGGTACTTTGATAGAAATTGCACTAAATCTGTAGATTTCTTTGGGCATTATGGTCACTTTAATAATATTAACTTTTCCAATGCAAGGGAAAGGGATAGCTATCCTTTTTTGCATATAATTTTTAATTTTCTTTATCAAAGTTTTATAGTTTTCAGAATATAGATCTTTTGCTTCCTTAAGTTGATTCCTAGGTATCATTTGTAGAACCAATTAAGTAGGATTTTTTTTTTTTTTACTTTCTCTTCCTAATATTTCATAATTAGTGTATAGAGACATGACAGATTTCTCTATACTAATCTTGTAACATATAATCTACTGAATTCACTTATTAGTTCTAATAGGTTTTCTGTGGAGGTTTAGAGTTCTCTATACAAAGTACCCACTCCAGCTCTCTTGCCTGGCGAATCCCATGGATGGAGGAGCCTGGTAGGCTGCAGTCCATGGGGTCGCTGGGAGTCGGACACGACTAAGCGACTTCACTTTCACTTTTCACTTTCATGCATTGGAGAGGGAAATGGCAACCCACTCCAGCGTTCTTGCCTGGGAGAGTCCCAGGGATGGGAGCCTGGTGGGCTGCCGTCTATGGGGTCGCACAGAGTTGGACACGACTAACGCAACTTAGCAGCATACAAAGTACTGCTGCCTGGAAAATCCCTTGGATGGAGGAGCCTCGTAGGCTGTAGTCCATGGAATCTTGATGAGTCAGACTCGACTTAGCGACTTCCCTTTCACTTTTCACTTTTCTGTTTTGGAGAAGGAAATGGCAACCCACTCCAGTGTTCTTGCCTGGAGAATCCCAGGGAACGGGGAGCCTGGTGGGCTGCCATCTATGGGGTAGCACAGAGTCAGACACAACTGAAGCAACTTAGTAGTAGTAGTAGTAGTATACCAAGTACATAATCTGCAGGTAGTGATAGTGTTCCTTCTTTCTTTCCAATACATTTTATTTCTTCTTGTCTGCTGCAGCTGGAATGTTTCCAATTCTACTTTAAATAGAAGTGGTGAGAGTGAGCATCCTTGTCTTATTCCTGAATTTAGTAGGAAGGATTTCACCTTTTCACCAATGAGTATTGTGTTGGCTGTGAATTTGTGATAAATCGTCTTTATTATATTCAGATATTTTCCCCTTAAACCACTTTGATAAGAATTTTTAGCATGAATGGATGCTGACTGTTAAAAACTACTTTTACACATTTATTGAAGTGACCATGTATTTTTCGTCTTTCTTTTTGTTAACATAGGTGTATCACTGTGATTGATTTTCATATGTTAAACTGTCTTTGTGACCCTGGATTAAAGCCAACTTGATCACGGTGAATGACACTTCTTTGTATTTTTTAATTTGGTTTACTAACATTTTTGTTGAGTTTTTTTTTTTTTTTTTTCTTTTTTGTTGTGTCTTTCTTTAGTTTTGGTAACAAGGTAATGGTGGTCTAGTATTGGAATAAATTAGGAAATGTTCCCTCATCTTCAATTAGTTGGAATAACTTGAGAAGGATAAATATAAGTTATTTTCTGTATGTTTGGTAGAATTCCCCTTTGCTGGAAATTTTTTGAATTGCTGCTTTAATTTCATTTCTAGTGATCAATCTGTTCAAGTTATGTTTCTTCTTAACTCAGTCATGGTATGCTCTGTGTTTCTAGAAATTTGTGTTTCTTCCAGGTTATCCAATTTGTTAGTTTATAACTATTTACAGCATTCTCTTATGATTTTTTGTATATCTGTGTTATTGTATTTTTTCCTCTATCGTTTCTTATCAGACTTCAAGTGACTTTTTATGGTGAACACTATGAAATCCAAATTGAATGGAGTATAAAATCTGGAAGGTGATTCTTTATGCTGGACAGTCACATTTTAACACTCACATTTTATTCCTAGAATAACTTCAACAGGAATTTTCACCAAGCTGCTGATTGCATTTTCTAAGAAAGTTAATTATTAGACAATTTTATTTCAGTTAAGAAATCATTCTACCTATGTTTTCTGATATTGGTCACTGCTCTAATCTAGTGACTCTGCTATGTTTAATCCCTAAGAATAGGCATAAAAGAAATATATTTCCATTCCAATTTTTAGTATTCTATCATTTCTTTCCTTTTCTGTCTTCCTTGACATTCAAAGCTATCAATTCTACTTCATAAATTCTCTAGTATAGATACTTTACTTTGCAATACTGCTGCCTGCACACACTTTATCATCACAATCCCCCGGGATTATTGAAAAGTCTTCTATTTATTGTGTTACTTCTAATATATTTCCATTCAAACCTCTGGATATTGATCCATAAAAACAACAAAAATATCTATTCTTTGTATCCCTGAATATCCTGCTCTGAGAAGAGTACTTGGCACATAATATGCACTCAATCAACATTTATCCAATAAAAGGGATAAAGTCAAACATTGCTGTGTCAGTATAAGGTATTTGGATAGATTGTCATCATTTTCTAATTTTTCCAAAGCTGAGTGTCTCAAATGTTCGTTACTGGAGTCACAACATTTCAGAATTTTAAGGTATGTTAAAAGTTAAAATGTAAATACTCTTCCTGGATATATAAATTATCTCATATGTGTCTAATAAATCATATTCTTCCAAAACTTAGAACATTTCTCTTCCTTTTTTACACTTGCTACTGTCCTTTTAAATCTTCTTTTGCAATTGATATCAGCTCATTTTTCACAAGTTCAAAATGCCTCCCTCAACTGTCTCTGTAATACCTCAATCCTTACTCTTTTTCTATTAAGCAGTTTTATTCCCTACCCCAACTGTCAGTCTGAAATCATCTTAATATATTTCCTGAATTTTTTTTAGCTTCAAATGCTAGATTGTAAAACCTGTGAGAGCAGTAAAGTTGTCTATAATTTTCCCACTTTGTCTTCACTAAGATAAGACCCTCTCAAAGCTACACAAATTTATTTGTCAATTAAATGACTGAAACCAATCTCCTAAAGGTCAATATATGCAAAATATTCAATACTGTCATTATCAGTTCAGTCCAGTCACTCAGTCGTGTCTGACTCTTTGCGACTCCATGGACTGCAGCAAACTGGGTTTCCCTGTCCATCACCAACTCCCAGAGTTTGCTCAAACTCATGTCCATTGAGTCAGTGATGCCATCCAATCTTCTCAGCCTCTGTTGTCCCCTTCTCCTCCTGCCTTCAATCTTTCCTAGCATCAGGCTCTTTTCAAATGAGTCAGTACTTTGCATCAGGTGGGCAGCTTCAGCATTAGTCCTTCCAGTGAAGTGAAAATTCAGAATTGATCTCCTTTAGCATGGACTGGTCTGATATCCTTGCAGTCCAAGGGACTCTCAAGAGTCTTCTCCAACACCACAGTTCAAAAGCATCAATTCTTCAGTGCTCAGCTTTCTTCACAGTCCAACTCTCACATCCATACATGACTACTGGAAAAACCATGGCTTTAACTAGACAGACCTTTGTTGGCAAAGTAATGCTGTTTAGGTTGGTCATGGCTTTTCTTCCAAGGATCAAGTGTCTTTTAATTTCATGCCTGCAGTCACCATCTGCAGTAATTTTGGTGACCCCAAAATAAAGTCTCTAGCTGTTTCCATTGTTTCTCCATCTATTTGCCATGAAGTGATGGGACCAGATGCCATGATCTTCATTTTCTGAATGTTGAGTTTTAAGCCAACTTTCTTACTCTCCTCTTTCACTTTAACTGCTGCTGCTGCTACTACTAAGTTGCTTTAGTTGTGTCCAACCCTGTGCGACCCCATAGATGGAAGCCCACCAGGCTCCCCCACCCCTGGGATTCTCAAGGCAAGAACACTGGAGTGGGTTGCCATTTCCTTCTCCAGTGCATGAAAGTGAAAAGTGAAAGTGAAGTCATTCAGTCATGTCCGACTCTTCGTGACCCCATGGACTGCAGCCCACCAGGCTCCTCCGTCCATGGAATTTTCCAGGCAAGAGTACTGGAGTGGGGTGCCATTGCCTTCTCTGTCACTTTCACTAGGAGGCTCTTTAGTTCTTCACTTTCTTCCATAAGGATGGTGTCATCTGCATATCTGAGATTACTGATACTTCTCCCAGCAATCTTGATTCCAGTTTGTGCTTCATCCAGCCCAGCATTTTACATGGAGAACAATATTAAGATTCTTTTTAAAACTGAGAATAAAACTACCAAATGACCCAACAATTCCAGTACTGGACTTATACCCTGAGAAAATCACAATTGAAAAATGCACATGTACTCGTGTTCATTGCAGCACTGTTTATAATAGACAGGACATGGAAGCAACCTAAATGTCGATTCACAGATGAATAAAGAATTTATGGTGCATATGTACAATAGCCATAAAAGAAAAGGACTTAAGTAATTTGTAGTGAGGTGGATGAACCTGTTTGTTACACAGAGTAAAATAAGTCCAAAAGAGAAAACCAGATATTATATATTAATGCATATATGTAGAATCTAGAAGATGGTACTGATGAGTCTATTTTTCAGGGAAGGAATGGTGACACAGACATAGACAATGGACTTGTGGACAGTGGAGAAAGGAGAGGATGGATAACTGAGAGAGTAGCATTGACTTATATGCATTATCAAGGGGAAAATAGATAGCTAATGGGAGGCTGCTAATAACATAGGGAGCCCAGCTGGAGCTCTGTGATTGCCTAGACAGATGGGATAGGAGTGGGTGAGAGGGAGGCTGAAGAGGGAGAGGATATGTATATCAGTTCAGTTAAGTCACTCAGTCGTGTCCGACTCTTTGTGACCCCATGAATTGCAGCATGCCAGGCCTCCCTGTCCATCACCAACTCCCAGAGTTCACTCAGACTCACATCCATCGAGTCCGTGATGCCGTCTAGCCATCTCATCCTCTGGCATCCCCTTCTCCTCCTGCTCCCAATCCCTCCCAGCATCACAGTCTTTTCCAATGAATCAACTCTTCCCATGAGAGCCAAAGTACTGGAGTTTCAGCTTTAGCATCATTCCTTCCAAAGATGACTAATTTGCATTGTTGTATGGCAGAAATCAACACACAATTACAAGCAATTATTCTTAAATTAAAAATAAAATTTAAAAATCCATTTTCAATTCCATAAAAAAAGATATCATAGAATATTTTTATTCTAACTTAGCTATTCCTTAGTTCTTTATTCTCAAGTGCCTAACACCCAACTCTGCTTCCAATTTCTCATTACTTCTGGGAAGTATCTCTTCCACTCCATTACTCCTTCAGGAAATCAGGTTGTCTCTCGTGTACCTGAGCTTTGTCTTGACCACCTGAATGTGTGTCGTTCCTCCTCCACTTGCTTCTCCAGCTCCATTCTTGACACAGTGTGATTTGCATGGTTCAGCACAGTTCTGGAATACTGTGAGATTTCTGCTTGGGTATGTGAGTGCCTGAGCATGTGAGATACAAAAAATAGTTGGAGAAGGTATTATTTTTGGTGCAAATACAAGAAGAAATGCTTGCATTATATCAAAGAACTCAAGGTTCAAGCACCCTGTTAGCCCAGTCTTGAAAGAGTCCATAGCACCTCAAAAAGACTAATTCACAGAGATTTGTTAGAAGGAATGAGTGATTTTTATTGAGAAACAGGGGTTTTCCATGCTATAGAGTGTTAGGATCATTAACACTGTCATAACAGAGACTCAGAGATTAAGGGACTAANCATTATATCAAAGAACTCAAGGTTCAAGCACCCTGTTAGCCCAGTCTTGAAAGAGTCCATAGCACCTCAAAAAGACTAATTCACAGAGATTTGTTAGAAGGAATGAGTGATTTTTATTGAGAAACAGGGGTTTTCCATGCTATAGAGTGTTAGGATCATTAACACTGTCATAACAGAGACTCAGAGATTAAGGGACTAAAGGTTAACATTTGGAAGAGTCAAATGTTATCATCATAGAACCTCAGACTTCAGGACGTCGTTCTAAACGACGGGCAGTTGGAGGTCAAAGCCTCTGCCAGGCATGTAATTTCTTGCAAGTAGAAATCCTGGGTTACTGATCCTCAAAGCAGCATTATATTTAGATTCCTCATTTCAGAAGCAGACTGGGTTGAGATGGTGATGTTCTAGCAGCAAGAATAACATCTCCTGTAGCAAACTGGCCAGTAGCTGCCATAGCCAGANGAAGAGTTGACTCACTGGAAAAGACTCTGATGCTGGGAGGGATTAGGGGCAGGAGGAGAAGGAGACGACTGAGGATGAGATGGCTGGATGGTATCCCTGACTCGATGGATGTCAATCTGAGTGAACTCCAGGAGTTGGTGATGGACAGGGAGGCTTGGTGTGCTGGGATTCATGGGGTCACAAAGAGTCGGACATGACTGAGCAACTGACCTGAACTGAACTGAACACATATATATGGTACTTAGAAAGATGGTAATGATAACCCTGTATGTGAGACAGCAGTAGAGACACAGATGTATAGAACAGTCTTTTGGACTNTGAGTGAACTCCAGGAGTTGGTGATGGACAGGGAGGCTTGGTGTGCTGGGATTCATGGGGTCACAAAGAGTCGGACATGACTGAGCAACTGACCTGAACTGAACTGAACACATATATATGGTACTTAGAAAGATGGTAATGATAACCCTGTATGTGAGACAGCAGTAGAGACACAGATGTATAGAACAGTCTTTTGGACTCTGTGGGAGAGGGAGAGGGTGGGATGATTTGGGCGAATAGCATTGATACATGTATAATATCATATAAGAAACGAATTGCCAGTCTAGGTTCAGTGCAGGATACAGGATGCTTGAGGCTGGTGCACTGGGATGACCCAGAGAGACAGTATGCGGAGGGAGGTGGGAGGGTGTTTCAGGATTGGGAACACGTGTACACCCGTGGCGGATTCATATTGATATGTGGCAAAACCAATACAGTATTGTAAAGTAAAATAAAGTAAAAAAAAGAAAAAAAAAAAAAAAGGAATACACCTTGAAACACAGAAGTCCATGCAGAACATCAGCTGAGAGCAGACGGGGTACCTGATTGGCAGAAAAGGGTATATAGACCCATGCAAAACTCGATAGGATGAAGGAACTAGAGGGAAAAACAGGAGAGTTAGTAGGATTGGACCTGCCCTCAGTGGGTGGAAGAACTGAAGCAGGAGTCTGATCCTCACATCAGGCAATTGTCTGAGTCAGAGGAGTAACATCTAAGGCTGAGACAAACACAGTTCTTGCCGCAGCCATACATACACTACTATGTATGTGGCTGGGAGCTGGAGTTTAGGGATTGTGGAGCAATCCCAGGGCGAGGGCTGCTGTTGACTGCAGAGAGACAGATCAAGGGGATGTGAAGGATATCGTGCTGGAAAATGTTTGTAGAGGAAAGCTGGGCACCCATGGAAGCAAGACGATACTGCTGAGCCATGTATAGGGGGTGGAGCCATCACCATAGTGTCTCTCTCCCCACATGCCAGCATGGGCAGCTGAAGAATAGAGGCTGGCCCATCAAATGCCTGACACACTGAACTACAGTGTAGGACCCCAAGCAGGGTGCCCCTTTAAGTGCCTGACATGCTGATATACAGAGTAGGACCCCAGGCAGGGGGCCCCCCTATTTGCCTGACAAACAACAGAGAAGGACCCCAGGCAAGGAAGTCCTTTAAGTGCCTGGACAGGTGGAGCTGTGGAGAAAGCCTGGGCAAAGAGGCCTTCGAATCACCAGCTACAAGAGGCTTGTAAAAAAGACTCTAATAGGGCCATAACTCTTGCGCTGGAGGCAGTCGGTGTCCCTGCACACTTGGCGCCGTCAGGGTCCCCACAAGCCAAGCAGCTGCACCACCTTCACGCTCAACTCTCACTGGGGCAGAGCTGCCACAGGCAAAAAATTCTTGTACCTATGAGCACAGGGTCGCTTGTGTAGTGTCCCACTCATTGCAACCCTGTAGACTGCGGCCTGCCAGTCTTCTCTTCAGGGAGGGTGTTTTCAGGCAAGAATACTGGAGCATATTGGCCAATACTGGTTACCATACCCTTCCAGAGCTCTATGTTTCCTGCTGCCCTAGCCACCAACTCCCCTGAGTACCTGGTGCTTCCAGAACCCCAAGCAGCTGCACCACCTCCACACATGGCCCTCACAGGGGCAAACCCAAGTCCTCCAGGGCAGCCTCAGGAGCAAACCCCAGTGGACAGCCCATATCCAGAGGTGGAAATAAAACCACAATTGAAACCCAGGGACAGTGTGAATAAGGAAGAAGAACCAAAACCCTCTCACCAGCTGTACAAGCTGCAGATTAAATCCACATGATCAACTAGGCAGACTCTGTGTCTGTAGAATATATAAAAGGTCACTGAGAGTTCCTGCAAAAGAAAAGAGAGCTGTGGACAGAGGAATAGGACCAGATTAGAATCTGAGCTGCCTTCACAGCAGGTCCAGAGATCAGCACAGTGTGAGAGGGCATCCTAGGGAGGTGAACTAGACTGTGACTTCCAGTGAGGGGAAGGACTCTGACAACAGTGACTCAAGAAAAGCATTTATTATTCTTATGTTTTGATTCTTTGGGGTTTTTCTTTCTTCATCCACGCCCCCTTTGTTGTAGTTGTTGATTTTTTTGGCATTATGAAATCTAACTAAGCTTTTGAGCTTTCTTTTTTTTTTTTTTTCTTTTTTTTCTCAGTCACATTTTTTATTGTTATAGACCTCTGCCTTTATATTGGGCTTTAGTAGTTCTGGGGAGTCGTTTTTGTTTTCTTCTTTTCTCTTTTTTTTTTTAATTTTAATTTTTAAACCTATTATTTTTTCTACATTTATTCCTTTGCTTGCTTTTCCTACTGTTCTTTCCCCTTGCAGTTAATCTTTAATATATATAAACCTTCTTTATATACCTCTATTTAACTTTGCATATCTATTCTTTCTTTCTTTCCTTTAGCCTCAACATGTTTGTTAGTTTTATTTTCATTGCTTTATACCCCAACTGGCACCTTACTTTAGTTTTGTTTTCCAGTTTGTGCTTTAGTTAGTTTCATTCTGGTAGACATAGCTTCTGGTTCCCTTTGTTTGCCAGGTCAATCTATTGTACTATATTTTTGTTGGACTGTTTTAATTTTGCTTATGGGCATATATGTATATGTATATACTTTTTACTGTTGTTATAAACCTCTGCCTCTATGTTAAGCCTTTGCAGTTCTGTGGAGTTTTCCTTTTTTCTTTCTTCTTCCTTTCTTTTTTTTTCTTTTATCTATTTTATAATTTTAATTTTTAATTTTCTTGCTGCTGCTGGTGCTGTTAAGTCACTTCAGTTGTGTCCGACTCTGTGCGACCCCATAGACAGCAGCCCACCAGGCTCCCCTGTCCCTGGGATTCTCAAGGCAAGAACACTGGAGTGGGTTGCTGTTGCCTTCTCCAATTTTCTTAAAGCTATATTATTTTTTATACATTTATTCCTTTGTTTGCCTTTCCTACTGTCCTTTTCCCCTTGCAGTTAATCTTCAATGTATATAAATCTCTATCTACCTTTATTTAACTTTGCATATCTATTCTTTCTTTCTTTCCTTTCCTCTCAACATATTTGTTAGTTTTATTTTTATTGCTTTATTTTTGGCACTTGGCACCACTTGGCACCTTGCTTTAGCTTTGTTTTCCAGTTTATACTTTAGTTAGTTTTGTTTTGGTAGATATAATTTTGTTTCCTTTGTTTGCTGGATCAATCTATTGTACTTTATTTTTGTTGACTATTTTGATTTTGCTTATCAGTATATACAAATATGTGTATATTCAGTCACAAATTTTATTGTTGTTATAAACCTCTGCGTCTACGTTGGGCTTTTGCAATTCTGTGGAGTTTTCCTTTTTTTTTTTTCTTTCTTCTTCCTTTTTTTCTTTATCTTTTCTGTTTTTTATAATTCTAACTTTTAATTTCTTTAAACCTATTATATTTTTTCTATATTTATTCCTTTGATTGCCTTTCCTACTGTTCTTTTCCTCTTGAAGTTAATCTTTAACATATATAAATCTTCATCTGCTGCTAAGTCATATCAGTCATGTCTGACTCTGTGCGATCCCATAGATGGTAGCCCACCAGGCTCCCGTCCCTGGGATTCTCCAGGCAAGAATAATGGAGTGGGTTGCCGTTTCCTTTTCCAGTGCATGAAAGTGAAAAGTGAAAGTGAAGTCACTCAGTCATCTATCTCTATCTCTATTTAATTTTTCATATCTAGTCTTTCTTTCTTCCCATTCCTCTCAAAAGATTTCTTAGTTTTGTTTTCATTGCTTTATTCCTCATTTGGCACCTTACTTTCATTTTGTTTTCCAGTTTGTGCTTTAGTTAGTTTTGTTCTTAACTGGTAAATATAGATTTTTATTTCCTTCATTCACCAGGTCAATCTGTTGTACCTTATTTTTGTTGGACTGTTTTGACTTTGCTCATGGATGTATATGTATATGTGTATATTCCATTATTTTAATTATTATTTGCCTGATTTTGTACCTGCCATTTGTCTAGGGTTCATCTTTGACTTCTCATTTTTGGACATTTGTTGTAGTCTCACATAATGCCATAACAAACCACTTATGGAATCTTCCTTCCTAACCAGAGATCAAGCCCTGAGCCTTTGGATTAGGAGCACTGACTCCAAGACCTTTTTAGACTACCAGAGAAGTAACCCTAGCGAGTATCAAATAGTGAGAACTCACAGAAAGGAAACCACTGTAATGGAAGATCCAGCATTACCCAACCACCAATAGCACCCTGTGAAGGATGCCTCATCTAAAAAATAAAAATACAAACCTAATCATCAGCAGACAGGATTACCACCTCACTCAGCCTTGCCCATCAGAGGAAAAACAAACAACAAACAAACAAAAAATTAGCACAAATCTCACCCTATAAGAAGCTTACACAAACCACTGGACCAACTTTAGAGGGCAGAAACCAAAAAGAAGAAAGAATTCAACCTTGAAGCCTGGGAAAAGGAGATCTCAAACAGAATAAGTTAAAAAAAAAAAAAAAGAAAAGAAAAGGCAGATAAATACTACACAAATGAAGGAACAAACTAGAAACACTGGAGTCCAAATAAATGAAGAAGAAATAGGCAAACTACCTGAAAAAGAATTCAGAATAAGGATAGTAAAGATGATCAAAAACCTTGAAAGCAAAATGGAGAAAATGCAAGAATCAATTAACAAAGACCTGGAAAAATTAAAGAATAAGCCTGCAGAGACAAACAATGCAATTACTGAAATTAAAAGACTCTAAAAGGAATCAATAGCAGAATATCTGAAGCAGAAGAATGAATCAGTGTGCTGGAAAATAAAATGGTGGAAATAACTTCTGAAGATCAGAATAAAGTAAAAAGAATGAAAAGAACTGAGGATAGTCTCAGAGATTTTTCAGACAATTCATACACACTGACATTCAAATAATAGAGGTCCCAGAAGAAGAAGAGAAAACAAAAGGGTATGAGAAAAAATTTTAAGAGATTATAGTTGAAAATTTCCCCAACATGGAAAAGGAAATAGTTAATCAAGTCCAAGAGGCACAAAGAGTCCCATACAGGATAAACCCAAGGATAAACACACCAAGACACATACTAATCAAACTAACAAAGACTAAAAACAAAGAAAGAATATTAAAAGCAGCACGAGAGAAGCAACACATAACATATAAGGGAAACCCTATATGCTTAACAGCTGATCTTTCAGCAGAAACTCTGCAGGCCAGAAGGGAATGGCAGGATATATTTAAAGTACTGAAAGGAAAGATCAACAACCAAGATTACTGTATCCAGTAAGGATCTCATTTAAAATTGATGGGTGTAAAGTTTTTCTTGAAATCAAAAGCTTTTCAGACAAGCAAAAGTTAAGAGAATTCAGTACCACCAAACCAGCTTTACAATAAATGCTAAAGGGACGTCTATAGTCAAGAAATACAAGAGAAGGCAAGAGATCTACAAAATCAACCCCAAACAATTAAGAACATGGCTATAGAAACAAACATATCAATAATTACTTCAAATGTAAATGGATTAAATGTTCCAACCAAAAGACACAGACTGGCTGAATGGATACAAATACATGACCCATATATATGCTGTCTAAAGGAAACCCACTTTAGACCTCAAGACACATATAGACTGAAAGTGAGAGGATGGAAAAATACATTCCACGCACATGGGAAGCAAAAGAAAGCTGGAGTTGCAACCCTCAGATCAGACAAAATAGACCTTAAAATAAAGAAGATTACAAGAGATAAGAAAGGACACTACATAGTGATCAAGGGATCAGTCAAAGAGGAAGACATGACAGTTGTAAATATCTATGCACCCAACATAGGAGCACCTCAATAGATAAGACAAACACTAACAGACATAAAAGGAGAAACTGACAGTAACACAATAATAATAAGACACTTTAACACCCCGCTTACACCAAAGGACAGATCATCAAAACAGAAAATTAATAAGGAAACATTTATCTTGAATGATAAATTAGATGAGATGGATCTCATTGCTATCTTCAGGACATTCTATCCAAATGCAGAAGAATACACCTTCTTCTCAAGTGCACATGGAACATTCTCCAAGATAGACCACATCTTGAGTCACAAATCAAACCTCAGTAAATTTAAGAAAATTGAAATCCTATCAAGCATCTTCTCTGACTACAAGGCTATAAGACTAGATATCAATTATAAGAAAAAAAAACTGTAAGAAACACAAACACATGGAGATTAAACAACACATTTCTAAATAACCAACAGGTTACTGAAGAAATCAAAAGGGAAATCAAACAATTTCTAGAAACAAATGACAATGTAAACACAACTCAAAACCTATGGGATGCAGCAAAAGCAGTCCTAAGAGGGAAGTTTATAGCAATACAATCCTACCTCAAGAAACAAGAAAAACATCGAATAGACAATCTAACTTTACACCCAAAACAACTGGGAAAAGAATATCAAAAAGACCCCAAAATTAGTAGAAGGAAAGAAACCATAAACACCTGAGCAGAAATAAATGAAAAAGAAATAAAAGATGAATAAAACTAAAAGCTGGTTCTTTGAGAAGATTAACAAAGTTGACAAACATTTATCCAGACACATCAAGAAAAACAGAGAAGAAGAAAATCAACAAAATTAGAAATGAAAAAGAAGAGGTTACAACAGACAATGCAGAAATACAAAGGATTATAAGAGACTATTATGAACAACTATATAGCAATAAAATGGCTAACCTGGAAGAAATGGACAGATTCTTAGAAGAGTTCAATCTTCCAAGGCTGAACCTGGAAGAAATAGAAATTATGAACAACCCAATTATAAGTACTGAAACTGAAGCTGTGATCAAAAATCTCCCCCAAAAACAAAAGTCCAGAACAAGATGGCTTCACAGGAAAAATATATCATTTATAAAAGAGTTAATGCCTACCCTTCTAAAACTCTTTCAAAAAATTGCAGAGGAAGGAACACTTCCAAACTCATTCTTCAAGGCCAACATCACTGTGATGCCAAAACCAGATAAAGACAAAACAAGTAAAGAGAACTACAGGCCAATATCACTGATGAACATTGATGCAAAGATCCTCAACAAAATTTTAGCAAACAGAATTCACCAACATATCAAAAAGCTCATACACCATGTTCAGTCAGTCAGTTCAGTTTGGTCACTCAGTCGGGTCTGACTCTTTGCGACCCCATGAACCGCAGCATGCTAGGCCTCCCTGTCCATCACCAACTCCCGGAATCCACCCAAACCCATGTCCATAGAGTCAGTGATGCCATCCAACCATCTCATCTGCTGTTCTCCCCTTCTCCTGCCCTCAATCTTTCCCAGTATTAGAGTCTTTTCCAATGAGTCAGCTCTTCACATCAGGTGGCCAAAGTATTGGAGTTTCAGCTTCATCAGTCCTTCCAATGAACACCCAGGACTGATCTC